>JASVEL010010050.1:0-24322 GCA_032618575.1 Nicotiana noctiflora
TGTCTCGAAATAATTAGTAAATTTCTAAGGTTTTAAACACTTAATCTATAATTCCTGATAATTGGAACTGAAAATGATAAATTTAACCGTGCCCATGTGGCTTGCATGCATGTAACTGGACTGGTGGATCGGTCTGCACGCATGATATTGTGATTGTAGGAGCCCCTCCGCATTTTGAACCCCCACAGTGAGCGCGGGTACCCAAATGAATCGGGCTGTGCGCTGCAGCGGTCATGTGCATTCATGCATCGATATCTATGTGTTGTATATGTCATTAGTTGTTGTTTTCCACGTGTGTAAAATTATTGGTTATAGTTTTTCATCGTTATATTTCGGTATTTCTTACTGTCAACCATTATATATGTCTATTACCACTGAGTTAGAAGTACTCATTTTACTCCTTGCACCATGTGTGCAGATTCAGGTGTCTCGGGAGCATAGTCGAGCTATTTGCTGCTTTCTAGAGCTTTTCCGGAGTTGTTGAGGTAGCTGCCTGACGTCCACAGGACCCGACTCCTTCCCTTTACCCCTTTTATCTTTTCGCATTTTAGAACATCTGTATTACTGAGGTTTACTACTACTCTGTATTGTTAGAGGTTTACTACTACTACTTAATACTCATGACCCCAAGTCTTTAGGATATGTTGTTTATGTTAGTGTTTCATACTATTTCCATTTAAATTATTCGGTTAATAGTCTTGACATCTGTTCTAAATATTTAATTAAGTGGTATTGAGCTTCATGCTCAGGTTGAGGGTTTTAAATGGTCGGGCTTGCCTAGCAATTGTGTTGGGAGCCATCACGATCGAGATTGGGATCGTGACAGATAGAAAGATTTAACTCACCGAAGTGTTGGTAACAAGAACGCCAATGAACAGCAAACCACTCGAAGGCTGCAAAACACACTGGGCGTTTTATGCAGAAGAAGAAGAAGATTCAGAAAATTTTCTAAGTAAATATCCTGGGATTTGAAGGTGTATTTATAGCCAATTTCGGTGTTGTTTCTGAAAAGATTTGCAACCTTTCAGAACAGCCATACATGTTTGAACATGTGTGACACTGTTTGAGAATAGCCATGGCTGTTGAAAATATTGAATGAAACAAAAACAGATTTAAAATAATCCGAGAAAGAAAAATGGGCCAGATCAGTCCGAGTCGCCGGTCATGGATCGTAAGTAAATATTTGAAAAGAAATTTATCCAAAATAATTAATCAATCGATCTTTGACCAAAGCCGAAGTCGAGCGACGAGGACGACGTGAGACTTGCCTTCTTCTTAGCTCTTTAAGAGCTAAAAAATGAGCTTCTCTAAATATACACAAAGATTTTATTTCCTTCTACCAATGAGGGACAAAGTACATTAGTGAAATAAACTCATTCAAAATTTCACTTTCCTCCGTTTCTTTTCCCACCATTTTACATTCATACCTCTTTTTTTATTAATAAATAACAAACCCAACATGTGTTGACTTTTGTTTACCGGTTGCTAAATCCGCTAGTATAAAGTCTCTATTTTGTTAGTGTAGAAAGTTAAACTCTATTTTAATATTTTATTGGGAACAAATTTAATTAACATTAAAAATAAGGAGAGTTTAATAAAATTATTATATTAAGGAAAAAGAAAAATAAAACAAAGAAGAAAAGAAGGTATAACAACTTGTTTGGATGGTTGTTCCTCGTTGTATTGTATTGTATTGTTATCCCAAAATAATATTTGTTTTGATTGTTTCATTAAAATTGGTTGTATTGTATTGTTAAATCTATTATTACGGAATAATGAAAAGTACCCTTTTTACAACCGATTTCGTGTAGTGAGATTGTTTCCTATTTTTCTTTCCAATTATGCCCTAACGTGTTACCCCATAATTCTATTTTACCCTTTATTTTTTTCTATTTTAGCTCCAAATCTCTAACTTATAACCTACTTTATTTTTGTTCAGACCAATGTTAAAGGTGTTTTGTTGCTTCGTGTTTTATTTTTTCCTCCTAATTTGCTTGTAACTCAATTCTAATTAGTTGTGCTCCTTTGTTTTGCTTTTTTCAGTCTCGCTCTTTGTTCTGCTTCCTTACTGTGTTTTGCCTTCTTCTGTTTTGGTTTTTAAAATTATTTTTATACATAATTTTGATAAATCTAATATTTAAACAATTGAGGGTATTTTAGTAAATTTATCAGTTACAGTACAATACGATAAAGTCAAACTAAATAATAAAATAATATTTAATAATAATAAACAATATAATCTATCCAAACATTATAATCATAAAACGATATAGTACAATATGATACAATACAATACAGTATATTATAAAACGATAGGGACCAATTATCCAAATAGAGTGTAAGGAAAAAAGAAAAAAAAAAAGAAACCAAATGTTATAAAACAAACTAATGCAGGGAAGCGGTTAAACAAAAGCAAAGAGAAAACCGCTTATAATAATTATATATCTGTAACTGGGCGCGAAATCCTTCAAAATGCATGCAATCAATCCCTCAATATTTGCATAAAATTTTTTAGTCTTTGTTGAATAATGGAGAATAAGGTGCTTATTCTTTTCATCTCCTTCAGAATTTGATGTCAAAATTTCCATTTCTTTAATAAAGGTGTTTGTTTGTATCTTTAATTCTATGCTTTCGAATTTTGTTTATTTCATTATTTTTTGTTCTAATTTTCTTGTAATTTTGTTTCTTCTCTTCCTGTTTTCTTCGAACAATTCATATCGCTTTGCTATTTTTGAGTCCATTTTTATTTTATTTTGGCACTTAAAAAATATGATTATAATGGTGTTTTGGATCTCTAACACTGTGTTTAGTCGGGAGTCTCACAAAGTTAACTATATGTGCCTTAATGTTGTGATTTAAATACAATTTACCAATTACCAGTGAAAATAGTACTAATCGGGAAAATAAGACGAATTAATTACATACTACAACTTGCTAAAATGCAATTATAGGCGTAAAAATTTCTATACATTGTCCGTGTTTATAAGTTAAATCCTTCAATTTACGGTCCATGCTCCATTGTGCATGTTTGCAATTAAGTTAAATCCTTCAATTTTCGCTCCTCTCAGTGTCGGGCTTTATCTATTGGTTATTGTTTTGCTTTTCATCTATTTTCTGATTCTTGTGATGCTGTTATTTTTTATAAGGTTTTTAGTGATGGTATCGATATGTTGCCTCTTTTTGTCTTCTTGAGCCGAGGGTCTTTCGGAAACAGCCTCTCTACCCCTTGGGTAGGGGTAAGGTCTGTGTACACAACACCCTCGTCGTTATTGTTGTTGTTGTTGTTATTGTTGTACAAGTGAGTGTGTTAATTCTCAAAGTTGAGTTTGGTTATTTTTCTACGGCGGTATGTTCCACGTTAGTATGACTTAAGTGCATGAAAGTAATGTTACTTCGAGTTTTTGGCTTATGCCGTTTGCTCATTACTTGATAGTCTATTTAAGGAACAAATTGGTGAAGAAACCGAATGGAACCTTTGTCTTATGTTAAGCTTCGTTTTTCTTAAAATCGGCATTGTCAATCCTACTCGTAAAGTATCTTCAGGTAGCTGGTACACTTTACTTGTGTACTTGTCTTTTGTTCCCTCAGCCTGATTTCTACTGGCTTTTCTTGTTTGTCAACCAGGAGATGAGCCTCGATGGCATAAAATCGAACCTTCTTGCTTTGAGGCAATTGTATGGTCTTTTGCGAAATGATGGAGATGGTCTTTCAAACTTGACCTCTGGTGGTGTAAGTTCCTCTTTGTGACTTTTATGGTGAGGATTCATATCGCCAATCCTAACTTTGTTTAGAACTGAGGCGTAGTTGTTGTTGTTTAGTGGACATATATATTGCATGTAAAGGAAAAAATGGCTTACAATGTTATGCATCTTTGAACTTTGCTGAGTTGAGTGGTTGAAAGGCTCAAATGTGGTGGAACTCGACCCCGTTTAGGGTTTGATCAAATGACTTTGAGATCCTAATTTGTAAGATATGGACTTGGATTTAATTATTTGTTATTAGTTTTTAATATTATAAGTTGCACATGAAAGTGACTTTCACACAGCATGATGGTAATTGTCTGCAAAATTATCTTCACGGAGTTGCCACTATTGCCAGAGGCCGAACGTGGCATGCCTATGTCAATGGCACGAGGTCGGCCATGGCAGGCCACGATCACACGAGGTCGGCCGTGGCATGCCTATGTCAATGGTACGAGGCCAGCCATGGCAGGCCACTATGGCATGAGGTCGGCAATGGCATGCCTATGTCAATGGCATGAGGTCGGCCGTGGCACTATGGCACGAGGTCGTCCATGGCACGCCTATGTCAGTAAAAAAGACATTGATTTAATATTGTTTGCTCAATTGATAGCTAAAAATCTTGAAGCATTTTGATTACTAAGGAAAACTTATAAGTTGAAGTCTGCTGATATCTTTAGTCCCCTACTGCTTCTCATATTAATAGATATTTAATCTTATATATGACAGTCTAGACTCTTAAGGCCTATTTCTGACAGTAATTATTTTTCTTTTCTTTCAAATAGTTGGATTATGAAGCACGAGTCATGTTAAAGAATTTACTCGATACTACAACCAATGATGTTCTTAAAGCTCATTCTGAGGTACCTGACTTTGTTCTTTTTACACTTATAATAATATCCATTCATCTTTTGTGCAAAAGAATTGGCCTTTTGGAGTAATCAGTGGTGGAAAATTTCTCTGCGTACAGATCAGAGCACGTCAGGCGCGTCTTCACAGCTTACCTCAGACTCGGCACTTGGTTGACACAGCGGAGCAACGCCCCCTTGCTTTGCCAGACCTATCAAAATCTTCAGCTGTTATTCAAAGTTGTGGAAAAGAGCCGGTTGTTGTGGATTCTACTTTATCGAAAGAGAAGCAGGAATCTATCATGCTGATTACTTGGACAGCTTACACACAGCCACCACAGTTTAGCTTCAGTGCAAGTGAATCTGGAAACAAAGGAAAATTTTGCAGAATTTGCAAGCGCCCCAAATTTGAAAAACCGTTTATTCCTTGTGTAAAGATCGAATCTTCTGAAAAAGAAGCTCCACATTCTGCAAAGGTTGAGGCGTTGCAAGAACAGCAGAATAGTCTTTTCGCTAATTTTTCTTGGGATACTCAACAAGAAGCATTGCAATCAGGAAACGCTGAAAGTGCAAAGGCGGAAGAAGTTCTCGATCTCCATCGCATCTCAAATGGTGTAGAAACAGTGGATCTTTCACAATCCATGCATGGGTTATCTGGTGTGGTAAGAAGGGTGCCCGATGGGGACCATGACTTCTCAACTGAAACTAATGATGTCATCAAACAACTCGAGTCGCACATTTCAGCCTTGCAAATGGATGCTGAGAACCTGGTTCTTGCTGATAAACATGCAGCTGAGCATAAACTCAAACCGATAACTGTTTTTGAGCCACAAGCAGAGTTAGCTACTCCTATCAAGAAGATACAAGGAGACACAAGTTCATTGTATTCAGGATATGTTGTTCCGCCTACCGGAATGCAAAAAATTTCAGCAGATCAATTGCCCAAGCCTCTCGAGTCAAGTAGTTACCAGCCAAATCAGTCGAGACAACAAAAGATAATAGCAAACACCTTCTCTTCTGAGGAACATGATACTTCTAAAATGCTAGAGTTAGTCGAAGAGAATCAGTGGCAGATACAGAAAGAACACTCAATTAATGTTCAGTCAAAGAATAAAAATGATTGTACTTCAGTGCAGAATCCTTATGCTGACCGTTATTGTTCCCAACAAGACCAACAGAATATGGAAATTGGGGTCACTGCTTTTCCTGCAATGTTGGTCATCCCGAATCAGAACCAGATGCCTTCAAACGAGAAAACAGGTCGGCTAGGACCAAATGCAGCAGATATTTTCAGAAACAACGTACATACTCAAGGATTGATTGATTACGGGAGCAAGTTAACTTGGTCAGGGGCATATGAGAGCAGAATGGATTCACCTTACTCACAGCAGGCAATAATGAATCACAAGCAAGGTCAATTCGCACCATCCCAAAGCTCTTATGTAGACTTGGACAAAAAGCCTAGTAAACATCTGAAACATAATAATCACATGAAACGACTGCGGAGGAGGCATTTACATGGACATGAATCAGAGGTTTCACGCTCAAGCTCGCCATATTCTTCCAGCGGGACAGATTTGCAGCAGACAAGCACTTATAGTAGTGAGAGTGATCATCCCTTGCCAAGGCAGATTCCAACCAAGATGCATTATTCTGATGAAACAAGCAGCTGTGGAGGAAATGAATTATATAGTCGGAGAGACCGTAGTCAAACTGAGTACACGGTCAGCTCAAGCTGCAGTTCGACCGAGGGTTACTCGTCTCCAATTGGTAGTGAAAGGGCTCGTGAAATGATTTCTGCAAGTAAAAGTGAGAGAGAGAGATCCTCATCACTTGATGGTTCAGGATCTGACCATCTTGAAGAACCCTCTTACTACTCAGCAGATTCTTCCTCAAGGAAGTCAAGTCCTGCACGTGTCTACAAGTCTGCTAACTCAAGAAAATCAAAGAAGAATTATGGAAGGTGGAAGAAGTTGAAAGACAAGCTAGCAATAGTTTTTCACCATCATCATCACCACCACCATCACCATCACGGTAAGGATGGTAAAGGCGAGGAAAGAAAAACATCTTTGTTGTTGAGGCAGAGAGGAAAAAGGTTCAATGGCCACTATTCTACAAGCAAGGATGAAACATTAGGAGAAAGGGCTTTGGAAAAGTTTGGGAAGTCAGCAATTGACAAACAAGCTGGTAAAAAGCAGCAAGGAGGACAATTTCAAACCCTTGCGCAGGGGCTGATGCGACATATCCAGCATTCAAAGAAGACAAAGCACAGCAGCAGTAGACAAGTAGATAAAGGACAACATACCAATACGAAGGTGAATAACAAATTCCATTGGTGGCAACTACTACGGCATCACAGAGGTATGAATAAATCACCTGCAATGCTAGGAGCTGGCAATAGAAAAGGGCATTCAAAAGCTTTTCCCAAGATGAAATGAGGCACCTGAAATTGCACTCTGGTGATATTACTTGTGAATAAGACCACAACTTCTTGACAACACAACAGGAGATGATGGAGATTTGAACTCCCGTAAACAAATATCACCATTTATGTTGTATTTCGGGGGGGGGGTTTAGAAGTGTGTAAAGATTAAGGATAGTTTCAACATTCTTTAAAATCTAGATAACTTTCTGAAGCCTTTCCACATTGGTACTTATCTTTGTTTCCACAGCTTTTACATTTTTTTCCTGCTGTTTGTAGAAGGTGAGTTTTGTGTCTGAATCTTATCAATCATGTGTTCTGGAAATTAACACAAGATGAAAATTGGAGTAATTGAGTATGTATAAATATAACTAAAGGTTTCTTCAGCTGTGTTGCCATTATCATGGTTAAATTGCATTCTACACAGTTTCTTTCCTTCATAGCTTTCTTTATGCTATAGAAATTTGAGGAGTTGAAGTTCCTATCTTGAAAGAAATCTTCAAGCAAACGCTTTAGCTACCAGAATACAAGGAATAACTGCGTTCTCCTTTTTTCTTTTCTTTCTTCAGTTTATCCTCTTTCCCTTTCATATACCTAGCCATTAGGATAGGTTCTTCTCGATTACACCTAAAATTTAAATGATTGCAAAACACATCCAACCTATTTAAGTTTGGCCGAGTTGAACAGAATAATTATGGGTCAAAATTGATGACCCTTGTTTCACCCATCCAGAGCATACATTTTCTCAGCAAAATGCTGACAAAATATTATACGTTGAAACATGGATATACTCATATTTGCCAATTTACAGCCAAATGTCACCACTAAGGCAAAGGAAAAAACACAACACTGGAATTCGAGCACCAGATAAGAGACTGAAGAAGTGGCTGGTATAATAATTAGAGATAAAAACACGTGAATACCATATGTAATTCAATTCTGGACTGTGAATAAGCATTTAATTTAAGAATGGTTTGTCTCAGCTACAACTCCAGCAGATACAACATTTCATGTGTACATTTCAACGCAAAAGTTAAAAAAATACCATTCAGGAAATCCAGATTTGAGACCATTAACAAATTGGTACAAGACATCATTAAAATATCAAACTCCGTAGGAAACCTTTTGACAGCCAAAGCAACTTCTTGTTTCTTGTTTCTCAGGTTTGAGGACATTGTACATTACATTTAGTGGGTGAAGCATTTGGGTCTTCTCCTTGCCAATTGACTTTTGCAGCACGGTCAGGAGAGGCAGGAGCCTGTTCTCCATTGTCATGGTCAGGAGAGGCAAGAACCTGTTCTCCATTGTCATTGTTTTCTGGATGGAAATTAATGGGGAATTTCGTGACTCGGGGTTTATCAGCCAAAATATTCCTCTGGACCCTATCAAGCAAAACTTTCTGAGGTGGTTCCTCTTTTAATTGTTCATCATCGTAATCATTGTTCACATAATATCCTACTCGAATAAATTCTTGTCCCGCATAGGAGCATGTTAATAGCAATACTGTGACACCAATAATATCTTCTTCACGAATTTTGGATGGTTCAGGGGGATCAGCCTGCAAAGTGGTTTCAGCATAAATCTCAATTCATCCCCCATGATAGTCAAGTGAGATTGCTAGGTTAAAGTGAGTAATAGTTACCTGAAGCACAAAACGATATTTCCCAACATTTACAGGTCCAACAAATACACTTTCTAGGAGTTGGTCATAAGTCTCATCCTCAGCAGATCCCACATAAGTTATCTTCCATTCTAAATCTAAAACAAATTGAAATGGTCAGCATAGATGAAATATGGTGATCCCTACTTATAACAATTAGAAAGACTAAAGAAAACTGTCAGCAATGAACAACATTGTAAGCTGAAGAAGATCAAGAAAGAGAAAATCATTAAAGTTAAACTTAATCTTCAACTACAAACAAGTAATATCCATTCTCCATCCCCGATATACTAATGAACAAAGTTCAACAACAAAATGAATTTCACACGATGAAGACAGTAGTACCTTGGTAAAACTTTTAAAGTCCCAAGGTCACAACCCTTTTTTAGAGTTTCATCAATCACCTTGGACATTTCTTAGATCATTATCTGATTCATGTTCTGATGTTGACTTCTTATATCCAAATTGCAACATCATGGAGTCAATGAAGAAGGAAAATACCAAAATAAAAGAAAAATGGTACTCTGCTTATTGTATCTCATGCTTATTCAAATGTTTTACCTCTTAATTTACTATTCTCAGGCAAGCTGTCTCATTTTTAATTAGATTCCCTTGCCTTTAGTGCTCATACATGCAGAAGGTACCTAAGGTTCTCCTAGAAAACTAGCTTAGCTAGTAACAGCGGAAAACCCAGCATATGTATCCTAACACAAAGATTCTTACTCTATGAAGGAGCAACTTCAATACAACAACAACAACAACTACCCAGTATAGTCCCACAAGGTGGGGTCTGGGGAGGGTAATATGTAGACAGGCCTTACCCCTACCCGAAAGGGTAGAGAGGCTGTTTCCAATCGACCCTCGGCTTAGAGAAGGAGCAACTTCAATAAGTTTTAGAATACATTTTACTGTTAACAAGTTTAACAAAGGAACTCGTGTAACTCACACTGTTTGGTTCACTATATTAAAGAATTCTCAATATGGTTATTCCATCAAACATCAATTGGAGTTGTTTCCCAGGAACCACGTTCCAACACACATGTAAAATCAGGTTTTTTCTTACCTTAATTTTCACTGATGAAATAGAGATGCACCCAAATGCATAACTCTAATGCACAAGATATCCGATAAGTGATCTTAACCATCTAAGCCTGTGATATAATAAGCCATAAAAAATACATAATGATTTGAACAGGCTCTTCTTATTTTTTGTCTAATTTGAGAACCAGTTCGATAATATCATTCTACCTAAGAAAGAATTGTTGTTCCTAGCCATTGCAATCCACAGCCCATCAGCTCTCTTCCATGGTGGTGGATCCAGAAATCTATGCAAAGGGATTCAAAAAACTTGTATGATGTTCAAAATTGGGATTTTAACATGTGACCTTGAGCAACTTTTGAACCCCCTTTACCATTACACTCAAATTTTCTTCATACCAAGTGGATTCAACGGCTTGCATATAACCAAAAAAAATTCATTTTTACCATATTCGCACATTACAATTTTTCGAAACACCCCTTCCCTCTACTTACCACATTTTCTCATTTCTCAAAATTTTATCCAACCCCACACTACATCCACAACTAGGAGTCAAACTCAAGACACCTAGGCTCTAATTCAGAGTGCTCAACCAATGATTATTTCCTACTTTAATTCTTCAAGCTATATATATATGTCTAAATCTCGCTTGTTACATTAAATATAAATACAACATATTAAAAATACATAGTCAAAAACCACGAAAAAATCCAATTAAGGCGCAAATGTATTCAACCTTTTGATAAACGATCATTTTGACATAACAACGGTAATTAAGAGATGAAAGAATGATTTTATATTTTTTACCATCTTTAAGCGCAGCGAGGCACTCATAAGAAATCTCGAACTGGAATGGGCTGAGGAACGGTGCCGGATTATCCAATACGGCGACGTTTGTAATATTGACGGCACTCATTTTTTTAGAAAATTCCACAAATCCAACCCTAGATTGCCAAAAATGCTTCAACCAATGCTTCGAACGAAACGCTAATTGCTCGCTGCAAATGAAGAAAGAAGCCCGCCATATCTAGTAAAAAGTTGTATAAATAAATACCATTTCAAAATTGGCGGGAGCTTTTGTAGTTTTGATTTGTAATTGATATAAGCCCGCGAAAAATACTACGTCGATTTGGTGGTCAAATGGTTTTTCTTGGCTTTTTGCTAAGTACTTCCTCCATTTATTTTTACTTTTCATATCCTTTAAAAAATAATAAATAAAGAACATAATTTACCATAATACTCATATTAATTGATGCATATTTTATTTGATTTGAGAAAATAATTTATGATTAGTACTCTAATAAATACTATGGGTATAGCAGGAAAAAAAATTTATCTTCTCTTCATATGCGTAAAATGCCATGTAAAAATAAAAATATATTTATAATATACATGCCAAGTAAAAGTGAATGATGAGAGTACTTTATATATTTTTGCTTCTTTTTTTCCCAACCAAATTGCTGCAAAAATTTCAGTTTCTTTTTTACTTTAGGAATTCTAGGGTGCTTGGCGGGAAAATAACTTGTGTGAGATTTAATTATTCGGGAATTAGTTATCCCGGGATTGTTATCCACCTTTCAATAAGGATAAAAATAACACTATATGATAATTAATTCTAAAATTAGTTATATCATAATTTTATTATAACCAAATATAAGATGAACTCGCCTCAAATTTAATCTCAAAACTATTATCTCTTATTCTCGTACCAAATGAGCCTTCGGTATTTGAAATCATTGCCCCGATTAGATCAATTTTATTTCGAGTAAAATATTTATTATAAATAAGTTTGTTATTCACACCTTGAATAGACTCTGATTAAGGGCGAATCGGTCTCAACAATCCCACCAAACCACTAGATGCTAATTATTACAGATAATCCCTTGTAGTAAAATATAGTTTCCTCAATATATGTTTGTGGTATGCCGTTAGTTATATAACATTTTTCACACTAAAACTAACATTTGAAATTAGTCCATTTTCTTCAATTTAAATTATACATAGTGATGGGAGATTATTTGTCTCATGCGGGAACTTAATAATCCATAGAATTTTTTTTTAAAAAAATCAAAAATGAAAAAAAAAAAGGAAAAATAAAGGAACTACTCCGTACTTTTTTGAAGAAAGAATTACAAGAAAATACACATGACTTCACACCATAACAAAAAATAGCTCATATTTTTAAGTTTTACCCCAACTAGCCTATATTGTACATATTTTGAAAACACTAGCTCTTGCAAATTCAAAATATGTGTTCTTACGACCATTGCTTCTAAAAACTATTGAGTTAAATCTGTGTTCTCACAACTATTATTTTCACTCTATTCTTCTCACTTTTTTTACATATGCTTCAAATGGACATCCGTTATTACTGCTTCTCCCCCCATATCACCTGATTGTAATGTAAAAAAATTAAAGAGTAGAAGTCCACCATTAAAGGGCATTCAAAGCTTTGCTTTAGAAAATAGAATTTCTTGTAATTCTTAGTTGTTTGGATTGGGTGTTGTTCCAATTGATTGAAAATATCAAAATGAGTTCAAAGTTTAAATTTGAAGTGATTTGGAGTAGATTTGAGCAAGATTTGAGTTAAATTTCAGAAAAAACGCAAAGAAGAAGACGAAGTTAGTTTTTTGTATAATTATGTATAATCTTGTATAATAGTGTATATGAGTGTATAAATACACTATTAAAGTCTGTAAACAAACTTCTTCCACGATTTTCAATTGCAATTCCTGTTCAAAACTAATCCAAATCTCCATTAAATGACTCCAAATTTTATATACAACCTCCTTATACTATTTCTAACAAGTCTAAATAACACTCACTCCAATTTTTTCACAAAATCAAATTTGAAATTTAAACCCACATATTTAAGCTTGTTAAAAATCTAATTTTTACCACCCAAATATATTTGGTTTGGTGAACTAATATTTGAGTCACAATTACTAATTCGAAAATTAACTTAAAAGCTTGAGCAATCCTTTTTAAAAATTAAATGGTAATTTTAAAAACCTATTGGAGTTGGATGTTGAATCTTAGCCTATTATTTTTGGGCTAATTGTTTGTAAATTGAAATATGGGCTATAAAATTGAAAAATGGGGAGCTCACTTGTTCTTATGTGAAATTATCCCTTTTTTGAACAGTCATCTTTTAGGGGAAAAAAGACTTAATTAGTCATACATGCTATTAGAGTTTGGCCGCTTTTCAAATGCATTGGCAAAGTAGTCACTGGACCGACAAAAATATACTCCATAATAAGGGTGTCTAACGGGTGGGCCGGGCCGGGCCTGAATTTTTAAACCCCGTACGGGTTCCTTACTGGGCTGGTTCCGAGCTCTCCCTTAACGGATTTAATGGGTTGGGGTTTTTTCGGGTAAAAATTGTCCCGTACGGGTTACGGGTTAAATGGGCCGGGGCGGGCCGGGTTTGACGTTTTTTTTTGTGTAATTTTATATAACTATTGTAATTTATTTAAAGAACGCAAAGTAAATGATACTTGTGCACTTATAAAGTTTCAATGTAAGACTTTAAGTTTGTATTTCAAAAATAAGTTAGATGATTTAGTTTCAATTTAAGACTTTAAGTTTGAAATTGAAATTTAAAAATTGAAGTTTCAAATTACAATTTAAGACTTTAAGTTTGAATTTCTAAATAAAAGTTTTAATTTAAGACTTTAAGTTTGATTTCAAAATTAAAGTTCCAATTTAAGAATTTAAGTTTGAAACTTTAAATTTGACATTCAAACTTAAATTGTTAAAGTTTCAATTTAAGATTTTAAGTTTGAATTTCAAAATTAAAATGTTAAAGTTTCAATTTAACACTTTAACTTTGAATTTCAAATTTAAAGTTTCAATTTAAGTTATATTAAGAATTTGTATTACTTTAAACATTAACGGTATTGTTTTGCAGGACCGGGCCTAACCGGTTCCGGTTAACCGCTACACTATATAATCCGGAACAAACCCCTACCCCATTATAACCCAGCCCACCCGGCCTCATTTCTACCGGTTCGGGCCGGTTCCGGTTTCTACCGGTCTGGGCCAGTCCGGAACCGGTCCAACCCGGCCCGTTTAACAGGTCTACTCCATAATAAGTGTTCAATTTACTTTTTTATTTTGATTCAAAATAAGTATCTAATTATTTAATCAAGAAAGAATTCAATTTATTTTTACAAAATATGGCCTATATACATATACCTAAAAAGTTTTCTTACTCCTCACATTAAATGTTTAATTATGCGTAGTTTAGCCATAATATATATTTTTGTATAGAATTTAATATTTTCTTAATGGGCATGCTAAAAGTAAATTGGACACTTATTGTGAACCGGAGGGAGTAAAACACAACTCTAGCAATCAATACTAGAATTTGAAGCCCCGTGAACAATTCCTAATTTTTGAGCATTTACTAGTATAAAATTCAGGAACAATTCTTGAAGTTCATAACAAGGTATCATAGTAGAAACAATGTGAAGATTCAAATTCTAGTAACCGCTCATAAAGTTTGAACCTATAAAAGATTCAACCCCAATAATTGTTACTGGGGTTTGTACCTATAAAGGTTTGAAAAAACTCTAGTAATTATGGCTGGATTGTGAAGTTTGGGTGAAATTTTTAAATGTATTCACTATTATAAGTTCGTCAAAAATCGACCAAGAAAAATCGACCAATGGTTTTTCAAAATATTTTATCTTTAAATTTTTTTTTACGAAATCGACCAACTTTAGTCTGTTTTCTTTGGCGCAAAAATGCGTTTTTGAGTCCCGCGAAATTTATGATCGACCAACTTTGGTCAGGTTTTTAATTAAAAGAAATAAAAATTAATATTAAAAATGACCAAAATTGGTCGGTCAATTCAGCCGGTCATTTTAAAAAAATGACTAACTTTGGTCAGTAATTTTATTTTTTAATAAAATCGACCAACTTTGTTCGGTTATTTTCGTGCAAAAATATAATTAAAGAGTATAAAAAAAAAGACAATCTTAAATAAAATGCACCAATGGTCTAGTGGTAGAATAGTATTGTGCCACAGTACACACCCCGGTTCGATTCCCAGATGGTAAATCCTTTGATTACATAATTATAATACCGACCAACTTTGGGTGAAAAAAACTTACCAACTTTGGTCTTTTTTTTTTGCAATATTATTTTTTTGAATTTAATTGACCGACCAACATTGATCGGTAATTTCCGACCAACTTTGGTCGATATTCTTTTCCGACCGTCAAAATACCATCCACACGTCAATGGTCGCATTTTGGGCGGTAATTGGCCATAGCCGACCAACTTTGGTCGGTTTTTAGCGAATTTCTAATAGTGATTGTAAATTATAGATATACAGTCAAACCTCTCTATAACAATCTTGTTTGTTATAAATATTTTTGGATGTTATTGTATTGGTCAAAATTTTGACTGAACTTAATAACTGCAAATGGACGTGGTCGAGGATTAAGCCGACCACGTCACAATGGCGAGGAGTCGTCTTAGGAAGGATTAATGTCGAGGTCAAGTAAAGAATGTACGAAAACAACGGCGGACTAAATTTAGAATAGAAATGAGGAATATTCTATTGAATATTCTCTCAGTTGTACTTTTTAGGATTTCTTAGGAATATCCCCTATAAATAAGAAGAGATAAAGAACAAAGTGGGAGCTTCTTCACTTATTGAATAAAAACACATTGTAAAGGTTGATTATAAAGAATTTACAAAGCTTGTCTTATCCACTAATTCCATTATTCAGCATCTATCTTATACTCACAAGATCCAAGGATCTCTTGTCCACTTTTATTTTAAATTTTTCCCACGTTGTTGTTAGGAAGGAGAATCATACAAGTCATCTAACATTTGGGTGACAAGTTCCTTCTTATTATATTTATTGCCATTATCCACATTCATTGTTGGCTTTCTTTATTGCATTCATTGATAATCACTGAGCATTCTCAATCGGTATTCAATATCATCGGACACGATATCATTAATATATTAAGTCTTCATATCTTGTAGTAGTTATTATATTTAACTAGGATTCACCTCTATTTTCTTACTAATTCATTTTAAGAAAAGGTTTAATACTTTTTGTTAAAACAATTTTATGCCGTGTGTGAGGACTTTCTAGTTAAAATTTTAGTTTCTTCTAGATAAAAAAAAAGTGACAGCAGTCATTTTTTTCTTATTTGCATGAACTAACAATGGAAGGAAAAGGAGATGAAAGACTAAAGCAGTAGTGGACGTCACTGCCAACCTCTTGAACACCATCAATGAGGTTGACAGAGAAGATGAGGAGAATGTGATGCCGAGCACTACATCCAGGCAGAGTGACTCACCTCCCCCTCATGGAAGTGTAACCGCTTTACACAAAAGGGAGCCTCCACGTCCACAACTAAGGAAGCACCACCAACAGTGAAAAAACCACTGGAGACGTGGTTGACAAGTATTCTAAACAACATACTCGACAAACCCGTTCAAGGGGCGAGTAGAAGCGTCGCACGAGCGATACCACAACAACCGCCAACGAGCAACCCACTCACGTTCCTCTCCCAATAGGTAACACTCACACTGTTGTTGATATAGGTAATGATGCACTTGAGGCCATTCCGAAGAAAATAGAAGAAATAGAGAACGAGAATAAAACGCTTCACGACCAAATAAGGGAGCATCAAGAAAGGGTTGATAAGATACCGGACGTCCTGAAACTACTACCAAAATGGGACGTTGGCTGGTTTATCGAACAACTGTACAGCGAGGAGGCAGCCCCACACGCAATACCCAAGACCTTCAAAATGCCACCATATTTGAAGATATATGACAGAATAATATACCCCGAAGATCACATCATTCATTACTTCACAGCAGTAAAAGGCAATGACCTCTCAAAAGAGCAGGTACCATCAATGTTGTTGAAGAAGTTTGGCGAAACCCTAACAGAGGGAGCCTTAACATGGTACTGATAATTACCATCATATTCAATAATAACATTCAAGAAAATGGCCGACAAGTTCGTCACCACTTATGCTATGGCTAAGAAGGCGGAGGCCATGGTGAATGACATATTCACCGTCAAACAATCGCCTGGCGAGGGACTCGGGGACTTCCTTACCCAATTCAACATAGTAAGAATGTGCTTGACAAACGTATCGAAAAGGATGGCAGTGGCAGCTTTCCAAAAATGGGTTGAACAGGAATGAGTCGAGGGTGACCACAAAGTTGCTATGAAAACTCATGAAATACCCTTTCACTGCTTGGAAAGAAATTCACAATGCCTATTGCAACGAGGTAAGAGCAGACCAGGATGACCTCGACAATCCAACCCAACGGCTAATGTCAGTCCAAACAGAGTCAAGGAAAGACTCTTGTAATAACTACCAAAGAGACCATTCAGGTCCACGCCTCAACCGGGACATACACTAACCATATGTTAGAATGGCCATCCCACCATCTCCTCCCCATACAGAAGGGATGTCTAGGCCACATACAAGGACTTAATGAAATGAAAAAGGTATGCTTCCATTCTTATCTGCTCAGAATTTTTGTGTTTCCCTTTTAGAAATAGTGTACGCACTAGAGAAGCTCGGCCCAAAGGTGAAGTGGCCACAAAAAATAAAGTCTGACCCAAGTACCATAAAGTAGAACGCACTCTGTGAGTTTCATCAGGGGAAGGGTCACAAGACCGAAGGCTGCATATAACAAGAAGTGGTGAACATGTTTCACCAAGGATACCTATGGGAGCTGATGAGCAACCGAGGAAGAGCCAACTTTGGCCGCGGACGAGAACAACACCAAGGCCCTTCAAAGCCACCCTTCCCCGCCCGCACCATCCAAATGATCATTGGCAGAGACAACAAAGCAGCAATCAATCATGTGAATTTCACCACCACACATAAACTATAGCGGTCGATCACTCGTGAACGATATGATATCCTCAAAGACAGTATCATCTTCTATAAGTCAGATACCTACAATTTGACCTTTTGTCACTTTGATACTATTGTCATTACTTACGTATTTCATATACTGACATGAAAATAATAATGGTAGACAGCGGGAGTGATGCGTGTATTATTCACCCTCAAGTTATCGCACAAATGAGACACGAGGACAAGATAGTACCACGTTGTGTAACGCTAACAGGTTTTAACAATTCAGTTGAGCAAACATCAAGAGAGATAATGCTGCCCGTTCTGGCGGGGGCATCACCCTAAAAACAACATTTCATTTCATGAACCAGGACACGGCTTACAACATCATCATAGGGCAACCTTGGATACACGCCAAGAGGGCCATCCCGTCCAGCTTATATCAAGTAATCAAGTTCCCTACTCTGTGAGGGATATTCAGCATCTGAGGCAAACAATACACAGCCTAAGAATGCTATCGCATTGCCCATGATTGTACACATACGCAACAGTTAAAGGGAATATGCTCAAGAGCATAGAAATTACCAAAGTCGGGGCCCAAACTCGATGAACAAAAAGACGTCATTCAGGATCCCGACATCGTAGAGGACACAAGGTCAACGGTAAAAGATTCGACCCTGTCCAACTAGACAACAACAACCACAGTAAAAAGGTTTACATTGACCATCTGAAGGAAGCCTTTGATACACTAAGGCGGTACGACATGAAGCTAAACCCCAAAAAGTGTGCCTTCGGTGTAACCTCAGGCAAGTTCCTCGGCTTTCTGGTATGACAAAGAGTAATCGAGATCAACCCTGACCAGATCAAAGCCACCGAGGGAATACCCAAAGTATTGACCAGCAAGAAACAGGTACAAAAATTGACCGACCGTATAGCTTCCCTGTCAAGGTTCATCTCACGATCCTCTGATAGTTTATTCAACGTGCTTAGAGAGGACAACAAACTCCAATGGAATACATAATGCATCAAGGCCTTAAGAGAACTAAAGGCATACTTGTCCTCTCCCCCGCTACTCGAACCTGACGAGCGCTTCTTGATATACTTGGTTGTATCAGAGGTCGAAGTAAGTGCAGTGCTGTCCGTGAAAATGAAGGTACGCAATCTTCAATCTATTACATTAGCAAAATCCCGGTCGACGCCAAAATAAGGTACCCACATCTGGATAAATTGGCCTTGGCATTAGTTTTATCTTCACGAAAGCTTAGACATTATTTCAATGTTATCCCATATCAGTGGTCATGACCTTCCCCTTAAGGAGTGTGAGCACGTGATTTTTTCCCTATACGAATTACTCCCATAATTTCAAACAAAATAATTTCTTTTTATTATTTTTAATTTTGTTGATTTTGTGGTATTTTCTATTATTATTTTGCATTTTGTCCGTGCATTTTTAATTCATATAAAAATATAAAAATATATGCATTGCATTTAGGGTTTAATTTTACATATTTTAGGAATTAATCAGTAATTAGGAGTTTATAAAAATCACAAAAATAGTTTACTTTTGGTTTTAATTTTAATTTTTGGAATTTTAGTAGTCTTTCTTTTGCATTTAATTATTGGTATGATAATTTTATTAAGAGCTAATTTAGATTTTAGGTTTTAAATTGAAAAATAAAAAAAAGAAAAAATAAATTCAAAAGGAGGAAGTCAAAAGAATTGGGTCATTTGTAAAATACCCATGTATTGGGCTGATTGTATTTGATTAATCTAAGCTTTGGCCCAAACAAACTTGACCACCCCAGCTACCCCTGCTCCAGCCCTAACCCGATCTCCCTACCCGGTCCAGTCCCCCCGAGGACTCGAAATGACGTCGCTTTGCTCATAACGAATCCTAGCCGTCGAGGATCCTTGATCGGACGGCTGGGAAGCTGGGTGTGATTAATATTTAATTGTCCGAACCTCCCTGCCCCCCTCCCCCCAAGCCCATCTCCATCACTTCACTCGTCAAAGACAGTCTCCTCCGTCCACCGCCCTAGACCGCCACCGAAAATTGCCTCACGGTAGCGGCCAGTCACCAAACGCTCCAAATTTTACACCATAGGTTCCTCTTACCCTCCCCATTCTAATCCTCCAATCTATTTCCCTCGAATCCCACCCATTCTCCTCAAAATAATCAAAACCCTGGCGCCGCCTCCACCATGTACGATGGTGCTGACTCATCTTCCCCATATTCACATCATAGGTCCACGTCAACCACCCCATCACATATCCACCATTATTTACCTTCAAATAACTCTGAAACACATTGAATATTGGAATCAGTTTAGCCCTAACGTGCCTCTCAAGTTCTGGACAGAGTTTTGGTTCAACTTTAAGGTTATGCATGTATTTTCGACAAGAAAATACATGTTTAGCCTCAAGGTTAGCCAAATATTGGAGAGATTTTTCGTAAGGCTGGTCTTGTTCTTCTTATGATTATTTAGGTACTTTTCTTCTTTATCGTTTATATTCCTTTTGGTCTAGTCCCCCATCTTTTCTTTTTATTTTTGACTGTTTCATCGAAGGTTTTCAGAGCTGAAAAATCCAAAAACATAAAGGGCTGTAGAAATTACTGTTTCATCGAAGGTTGCTAGGGGCTGAAAATTCCAGAAATATAAAAAGAGCTTATAGTGTACTGTTTCATTCAGGCTTGAGTATAAAAAATAGCAAAATACCAAAAACAATTACTGTTCCATTAGAATTCTATCCGTGTTTTGAGATTTTGATCTTTTGAAAATTGCTGCTTCATTTGGAGTAAGATATGATTTGAAATTGCTCCATTGAAAGTCTGGTTTGAGCTTAGTTTCGATTACTGTTTGGTAAAGAGTGAGTTCTGGGATGTCTCACACCCTTTTGCTGGTTGAAATGAACTGTTGGTGTTGATGTATTGCTGCATTGCTACTACTCTGTTCATCTGTTAAATCTCACATTCTATTTGTTTCCGTTGTATCTCCCAGGTATGTGCCAATCCCTGAACAACATATGAAAGGCCAAGTTGAAAGTTCTGTAATCGTGTTTGAGGATGAATGATAAATGTTGTTTGTCTTTATTAACTAATTGTTAGATTTCCATGTGGTTTCTTTCAATATGCTGCAGCTTATTCATCATATGTAGCCTTTTGCATAGTCAATGTTGTAATTTATTCGTTGGATTTGGGTTGAACTTGTGATAATGAATGGACTGTTTCAAACTTCTAAAACTAGATTGTTCAAAGCATGTCAAGTCTATTTTTCAAGTTGTATGATATCTTAAATATGTTCAATTGGTAGGTACCCTCCTATATTTTTGGCTAATTCTTAAGCTTTAATGCTGATTGGGTACTCGAGTCTTTCTAGTAGTTAATTTTGATAGATCACCCTATGTCAAAGGTTGGTTAATTAGTTCAGGGATTGGGCTCCATGATTGTTAATGTAATTGAGGAAAATATATGAACACATTGTATAAATAAACATGTATGTCTGTTGGAATTTGGTGTGGTTACTCACATACCTCCTAGTAAAAGGAATACCCTGCCATGAGTTATGTAAGCAGGAATCAATGTTTTCTCTAAACTGACTTAAAGTCGTGGGATTGGTATAATAAGCATTACATTCGTTTGAGTCCTTGTGAATTAAATTTTATGTATCCTTTGGGCCAAATGGTAAACTGGTTAAGTAGGGGCCCAAGCAATTTCGAATCAATTCTATATAGGCTTAAGAATTAGGTTCATTTTATATGCTTTAGAAGAATTTAATACTTGCAAGTTTAGAGACTCAATCAGCAGCCCAATTTTCTACTGATGACCAAGCTGCAATAAAGATTTGCGCCCAAGATTGGGCCCTATTTATAATTGTTTACTTCTATTTATGTACATGGTATTTAGGTCCAAAACTTCGATGAACTTTCATTTTTTGTTAATTAATTAGACTTTCTAATTGGAATTGAGGTGTGCCATGCCAAACAAAATGTCACGACCCAAACTCGCACTAGTCGTGATGGCGCCTCTCGTGAAGACAAGGCCATCCAACTAACCCAATTCGTCTCTTTCAAAATAATTTAACATAAATGAATAGCAAAAACACGACTTAATGACATTAAGTAACAATATTTACAACCCAACACAGTCCGTCTGGGGTGTCACAACTCACGAGCATCTAGAAAGATTTTGGTACGACTACAAAGTGTGTAATAGATAGAAATAAATCTGGAATAAAAAGGAAGAAATCTAGTGCCGCCAACGCTAGTGGTCACCTTGCTCAGCTACAATAGTAAACCCTCATCCAGCTCAAACCCGCTACCGAGTAAACCAATACCTGCATCTGCATGGAGTAAAGTGAGTACTCCAACTTAGTGAGTAATAAAGGTAAATAATAACTGAGCTGCAAAAAATCACGTAAAGCAACCCATAATGCTATATAGAACAATGTAACCCTTTGAGAAAATAGTGAAACCGTATAATATTTAGAAATATCTGGGCTCAGTTTAAAAACCTCTTTCGAAAATATCTTTTTCCAACAGTTAAGCAAATGAATGCGAAACAGAGAGTGCAAGATAGCACATAAGTCAGCCCCTCGGGCACAACACTCCATTAACAAATAACACAAGGGTATCATGTCAACAGTGCAAGAAATAGCATGGAAGCCAATGAAATGCGATGTTGGAATGTCATGACAAATGATCATACAAATAGGAACAAATGCATGAGTGCAATATAATGCATATGACGGTACACTGTAGTACCCACTGCGGCGTGCAACCCAAGCCATCCATATATTTAACGCCGATGGCGCTCACTAGGGGTGTGTACAGACTCCGGAGAGGCTTCTACAGCCCAAGCGCAAATAATCAAGCCATCTCGTGTCACGACCCCAAAACCCCCGGTTGTGATGGTGCCGAGCACATTGCTAGGCCAGCCCGACCAACCATTCATATCACAGAGCTACCAACTCTTAGTTTACCCTTTTTAGCATAAAACAATAATAAGAGAATGATATAACATCTAGCACATCGGGAAAAGATATCTCAAAACCAGTATAAAACCTCCTACAAAATTAAGAGCCATAAGTCATGAGCCTCTACCAGAATACAACTGTAATAGCGTATACAGCTATGACTATAAATGTAGAATAGTCTAAAGAAAAAAAAAGATAGACTGGAGAGTCAGGTCCTGCGGACGCTAGCAGCTACCTTGAGAGTCCAAATGAAGCATGATGAGTTGGTATTTTACCATCTCATCTTGTCTTTAAATTAATACTTTTGTTATGTTTGAGCAATAAAATTGTGTATTCGATGCAAATTGCTTCTATTTTACAGGTTGTATGTGATTTAGAAGTAATAGGGAAGAAGCCGAGTGAGAACAAGTAAAAAGGAGTCAAGAAGAGAGAAAATCTGGGAAATGGCCTCTGTAATCGCAAATGCGAAGAGAACATTCGCAATTGCGAAGTGAGCAGAAAAAGAGAACCATCGCAAATGCGATAAATAACTTCGCAAATGCGAAGTAGGCAGAAAAAGACAAGCATCGCAAATGCGATGATCAACTTCGCAAATGCGAAGTAGGCATAAAAAGACAAGCATCGCAAATGCGATGATCAACTTCGCAAATGCGATGTGGGCAGGAATAGAGATGCATCGCAAATGCGAAGATCAACTTGGCAAATGCGAAGTCAACTGGAGAAGTCAATCTTCGCAAATGCGAAGAACCCTTCGCAAATGCGAACCTTGGCATTATAAGCATGGGTCGCAATTGCGACCATATGTTCGCAATTGCGAAGATCGGGCTTCAGTTCTGGGCAATATTGGAATTTCACAAATCTAAACCCCAAATCATTTTTATACTCGTCCAAACAGACATTATTATTATCTTTGGCATCTTGGACATATTTTTGGCTTAGAGAGAACAAGTTTGAAGGCTAGGGTTTTGCACACACACTTGGGTCTTAAAGATTAAAGCTTGTGGTTAAGGATTTCTTACCCATTTATGTTTATTTCTTCATTTACTTGCTTTGTATTGTATATCTAAGTGTGTAGTATTTATTTCCAACACTTGAATCTTGTTTATGGGAATATTTATATTTAAAGTGTGGATTAAATACCTTGTTGTGCTTATGTATTGAATGATTTTTATATATTTATGAATTGAGTTATTGTTACTTTAATTATTCTTGTTCTTCAATGTTTCCAAAGAGATTAGCTAACTCTAGGACTCGCCCATTTACTTTGAATTAATTTTGGGAAAGATAATTCGAAGTTGGGAAAGATTAATTAACAAGAACTTGAGGCGTTAACCTTCACTTCATAGTGTACTGTTTCATTCAGGCTTGAGTATAAAAAATAGCAAAATACCAAAAACAATTACTGTTCCATTAGAATTCTATCCGTGTTTTGAGATTTTGATCTTTTGAAAATTGCTGCTTCATTTGGAGTAAGATATGATTTGAAATTGCTCCATTGAAAGTCTGGTTTGAGCTTAGTTTCGATTACTGTTTGGTAAAGAGTGAGTTCTGGGATGTCTCACACCCTTTTGCTGGTTGAAATGAACTGTTGGTGTTGATGTATTGCTGCATTGCTACTACTCTGTTCATCTGTTAAATCTCACATTCTATTTGTTTCCGTTGTATCTCCCAGGTATGTGCCAATCCCTGAACAACATATGAAAGGCCAAGTTGAAAGTTCTGTAATCGTGTTTGAGGATGAATGATAAATGTTGTTTGTCTTTATTAACTAATTGTTAGATTTCCA
>JASVEL010010051.1:0-23710 GCA_032618575.1 Nicotiana noctiflora
TTTTAGGTATTTTCTCTTTTTTTTTTTTTTTTTTAACAGATGCATAAGATAAAGCTTTTGAAAAGAAACTTCCCTTTTTATGCGCTTTCCTTGTTCCAAAGCCATTTCAATGCTTGGTACTTCACTTCTTTGAGTTGTACCTTCTTTTTGCACAATTAAATAGACCTGCTTTGAACAAAGAACATTTTATTAGTTGAAAAGGTGGTTGACTTTGTGGCTTTGATTGCCCCATTTCCATTGAGAACTTTGCTACCAATTGTCTTTGGGGGTGACTTCTTTTCACACTGACCGGGTTCAAACTCGAAATTCTTTGAGGACTCGCCTGTGTGGGCTCTGTCTTTCTGTCTCGTTCCGTTTTTAAAACCTTAGCCTTTGATTTCCTTTTCCTTCTTAATGTATTTTCCTTTGCAAATGATCGACCCTCATGATCAGTCGGGATTGGATCAATACACCACTGAGGCTGGGTATCTTTCTTTGCCTTTTTACCAGACGGAATCCTGTAAAACTGGTCCTGCCGCCTTTCTTTGTAATAGTTTCATAATTAAAATTAAACCGAAAGGGATTCAAAGAATAACTATACAAAAAGCAAGGAAATGAGTTTAAAGAGAAACGTCCCTTTCGGGGAAAAAAGAAGGACTTATCTGGTATGCATGCTCACAACTTCAAATAAACATGACATGCTTCTTGGACTGGACGCCCGACCCACATAAACTTTCCAACTTCTTATGAACCCATTGATTCGCAATTTCAAAACCAGGGAATCTTGCCAAAATTCTTTAGTGAATGGACGTCTTTCTTTTGGTCGGTGGCGCCTTTTGCGGGTTTCCGCCAATCGATCCCTTTCATTTCTTTTCTCACTGTCGCCTGATAGTGTTCTTTGCGAGTTTTCACTAAACGGACTCTCTCATTTTTAGCTTTTCCAATCTCCATCGCCTTATGGTGCCCGAAGGTTTTCACCGATAAGACTCTCTCATTTTGTTTCTCTCAATTCAGATTGTGTCAGATTTCCGTCAATGACATTCTTCACTTCCTTGCCTTTGCCAATTGATCCGAAGGACTTGAACAAGGTTTTTTGGGTAAAAAGGAAATTGAATGGAATTACAACTCTGGAACCATCTTGACGGATTTAAATTGAACCGTCATATCATCTGCCCCACTTTAATTTTTGGGGAAATTGGGATTTTTGTTTTGGTGTGACTGAACCTCAGGAAGAGGTTGCCTACGTATCCTTTCGGAATCAAGTCAGAACGTAGTTCGGGATACTTTGTTTTGTTTTGTTTTGTTTTGTTTTGTTTGGTTTTTGTTTTTTTTTTTTTTTTTTTTTTTGATTCCAAAGAGGGTAGCCAAAGAAAGGTAACCGGCTCAAAGGGTTTTACAAAAGATTCATAGTGTTTGGGGTAGCAAGAAAGAAAGCCTTCGTCATCTCAATTATACAACAGCCAACGTCGCAGGAGGTCCTGACATAGTAGTTTTATACTGCATCTGTACTGACTACTGTCTCAAAATCATTTCCTTCGATGTCTCCCAGACACAGTGTCCCTTTCAGTGATATTTTCCGGATGATGTATGGATCTTTCCAATTAGGAATGAATTTTTCCTTTTGTTTCTTGGTAATGAGGAGGAATGCGCCTTAACGTCGGTTGTTCTATTTCGAGATTCCCTGGGCCGCACTTTCTTGTTGCAAGCATGGGCCATTCTTTGTTGGGATAATTACTCGGTATTCCCTGAGTACAACACAACCCTTTTGTATGCGAACCAATTTTCTTTCCGTTATTCCAATTCATTGTTTCATTTCCTCAAAAATAAACTTTTGTGCATTTCAACTCTCGATTCATTATTCTGAAGTCTGACAGCGTTTTAGGATCTAAGCATGAAGTCCGCAAACATGTCATGTTATTTAAAGCTGCATGATTTGAATTAAAGAGAAGAGAAAAAGAAAACTAAAACAAATCTGAAAGAATAAAAAATAACAAAAGAAAAGGAAACGGACGATGAAATATTAATTTCATTTTTTGGAATCGAAAAGACAAACAAGGTTCACATTCGGAAATTTAAAGACAAAAACTAAAAGAAACATCCAATTTACACCCTGAAATACTCTGGATGCATAAAAATGCGGCAGGACAAGTTTACTGGGCTTCCGCCTGATCGGGGATGAACTAGTCTTTCAGTTTGGGAGTTTAGTGTCTGATCCCATCTCAACGGTGATAGTCCCTTTCCCTGGCTCGACCATGCGAGTATCGCAGAGCTTTGCCTCATGTTTTCCTACATTCTCTTCAGTCATGGAATCCTCATTATCTTTCTTTTGACGGTCCTTAAGCTTTTGCGGTACGCGTCCAATAAACACTGGCTCATTCAGCTGTGGTGTCTTAATCGCCCCCATGCCACATAGGCTTGCTTAGGTGCACCAATTTCCCTTTTTGGTTCTAACTAAATGATTTTACTCTTCTTTTCCTCTTTCTCCTGTTTCGGGGCCGCCTTGGGCTTCCTTTCCACATCAGCAATAGCAATTATGGCCTTAAGCGCTGGATCGAATGACACGGAGCTCTCTTCCAAAGCGGGAACGGTTGGTAGAGGGATTTCTGAAGACACGTTGGCACTTCTTTTCGACCTTGTGAAATAAGGATGGGTACTTTCTTTTGATTTAGCAACAGGTTGCTGAACTTTTCTTTTGAACCTTGTGAAGTATGAATGTGAAGCAGAGTACCACAAAATCAATCACTATTTTCTAAAACATAGTTGATCGTGTTGCTACTTGTATTCGATTGTAATGCGTTACTCCGGCTTATACTTTCCTTTGCTTGCATCTTCTTCCTCTCTTTATCAATTTTTTCTTTCTTCTTTTTTTTTTTCTCTTTTTTTCATTTTTTTTCTTTTGGTGATGGTCGAATCTTATGTGGATTGCCTACGTATCATGTCCCCGCATAAATTAGACCGAGCGTAGTTCGGATAATCGGGAATTGAGTAAATCAACTAATTCTTGCAAGAAATGCTTTAAGAGAAAAAAGGAAAATATATTCATATTTTTGCTTATTTTTTTTTATTATTTTTTTTTTGCTTTTTGTTTTGCTTTTTGATAGAAAGACTTCTAAAAATAAAAATTTATTTGTTTTGGAGTAAAATCCATATTTTTAAATTTTGATTTTTATTGATTTTTCTTTTTATTTCATGAAAAGTAGAAAGAACGAAATCATTTTTTTTTAGTTTTTTTTTTTTGAACTACTTTTACTCTTTTTTTTTGAATTTTCTAAAGAAAGATTTTAATGAAGGAACTAAACGAGAGTATTATTTTTTTTTATTGAGATTTTAAGGTTGTGTTTAGCTAATTGACCAAAAATCCTAAAAATGATCAAAAGCGACCGTTTATGCAAAGTCAGCCTTTCGGCGCCCCTCTCGGGAAAATTCGACTATTTTTGGCAAAACGGCATCACCTGACTTATTTATGACAAAATTAAAATTTAGATTTTTTTTTTATTTTTTATTTTTGCAAATTAAAACAAAAAAATCTGGTATTGCAAATACGGCCTTTCAGCGCCTCGGGGACGAAGATTATAAGGCTGTGAGGGTCAATCGACCAAAAATTTACAAAACGACCCAAAAGTGACCGTTTATGCAAAGTCAACCTTCCGGCGTCTCTTACGGGTACATTCGGCTGTTTTTGAAAACGGCATCACTCAACATATTTACAACGAAAAAATCAATTTCGATATTTTTGGTTATTTTTGGAAAAGGGGAGGTTGGACCCGATGAAGGTTGCCTACGTATCTCACACCGTGTGAGAATCAAACCAGCGTAGTTCGGTAATAAAAGAACTAAATCATTTTAAGAAAAGAAAACAAACTATTTTTAAACACCATTTCTAAAACAAAGAAATCATTTTTGCATTTTTTTTTCTCAAAATCATTTTCAAAGAAACTAAACTATTTTCGTAAAATTAAGAAAATTTATTTGGAATTTTTTTTTTTTGCTTTTTTTTTAAAAGTTTATTTTTTAAAGAACTAACTATTTTTGTAAAATTAAGAAAATTTATTTGGAATTTTTTTGCATTTTTTCAGAATTTATTTTCAAAGAACTAACTATTTTTCATAAAACTATTTTGACTATATACCCTGATGTTTTCCACTTCTTCCTCTCTTTTAACAAACCGGTCGGCATGTAAGATCGAAACAAATAAATGCACACAGAAAGATGCAACAAGTTGGTCTTTTTGTTTCAGGTACACCTGTCCTAGACAGGCCCAACCTCTATGTTGAGCCTCCTAAGTCAAATATGCACATGATGCAAATAAACGTTCCTATCGGGGATCCGACATAGGGTTTTGTTATTCTAAGTCATCATCCTATTGAAAAAGTGTCTAGACCGGCTTTAACTCGAGCGGACAACTCGAGCCGAAGAGTGTCGGTGCACCGGTAGCATGACTTTCCGGCTTAATTGAAAAAACTCTCCGCCTAAACATGTGTGACTACAAAATCCTTCACCGGGTGCCAAGCACCACAGCTATCTTGAGAAAAACGGGCTATGTCCAACAAATGCCCGGTATTGTATTTCAAAAGACTCAGAAGAGAAAAATGGGTATCGGCACAATTTATATACAGTTCACGAAATATCAAAGCGGTAAAGCAACATTTAGCATATCAAATATAAACATGTAATAAAATCAGATAATAAATAAGCCAAATAAAATAACACCAGCCTGCTACTGTCTGTTTGGGGTTTTTTAAATCTTTTGATCTTCGAGTGTTGTCACACCTCCTTTTGGCGCGCTTACCTCGAAGGATAATGCATAAGGGAGTTTTTCCAATTTAAGTGATAATATTCGAAATGAGATTATTTATTTATTTCATAGTCGCCACTTGGAATAAATTATGGTGTCCCAAGTCACCGATTTATTTAAATCCCAAATCGAGGAAATTTTCGACTTTCCAAATGAAGTTTGCGAACCAGAAATTCTAAGTAAGGAATTTTGTTGACCCGAGGGAAGGTGTTAGGCACCCCCGGATCCCGTGGTTCTAGCACGGTCGCTTAAATTATTGTAATGGCTAAATATCTGATTTTAAAACATGTTCAATACTATAATCAATTACCGCGTTTGGTTATTTTTAAGAAAAAGTGAACATTATTATTGAGGCCTCCACAATTTTATTTCTTCTATTTAGCTAGGCACGTAACATTTTTATTTAAAAAAAGGATAATCCTAAGGTGACTACATTTTTTCTATTTAGTTTGTCTCTAAAAGAAAAGAAAAAGTCCCAAATAATTACATGCTTAAAAGGCTACTCTGTATTAGTACAAAAGGTGTTCCCTCACAAGCCAACTGAATGGCAAATTTATTCTTCAAATTATAAAGCTAACTACAATTTGACAAAACTAATAAAACGGAAAATAACAACAAATATTAATCAACAAACTTGTTTTTCTATTTCATTTCAAAACTTCAACTTCCAATTCGAGCTTACATCAACACATGGTTTTTAGAATGTGTACCTGGTTTTGAAAGGAATGGGAAAATGGCAAATCAACAAGGCGGTGAAAATACAGCAACAACAACACTAACAACCAGCAGTAGCTTCAACACCTCAATCCCGAAAATTCCAGCAATACGGAGAAAAAAAACAAAAACCAGTAAAAAATAGAAAAGAAAAATATATTCCAGATTTTCTCTTTGTTTTGTCTTTCTAGCTTTGGACTCTTTTCAATTCTCAAAAGAAACTCTCAAAAATTGAATTTTTTGCTGTGTATACTTCTGTGTCCAGAGTGTATATCGAGTGTATACCACAGCAGAGAATTTTTTTATTTTTTCTTCTCTTCCTATTTTTCCTCTCTTTTTTCTCTCCCCTATTTCATAAATCTTCTCTTCTATTTATAGGAAAGAATTTTGAAAATTTTCAGATCTTTTTATTAAAAGGAATATTTTTTTTTAATTTAAAGAAAACCCACTAATCCATGTTTTCCTCTCCATGTTTTCTTCCTTTATTTCCTTGCCCCCACTACTTTATGTTATGTGATTATGATTATTTTTGGCTAAAAAATCTGAAATTTTCTTTTTGGGCCAAGGGGTTTTGGGTTGGGTAAGGGTGCTTAGGATCGGGCTTGTAACTTAATTTGCAAGATGGCCCAATCCAAATTTTTTCTATTTTGTTCTTCTCCATTATTCAACATCCTAATTAATAAAGCCCAAAAATACTAAGATTAATTTATAAAAACTAAAAATTATCTTGAAATACTAATTAACTCATAATAATAATTATCACACAAAATTAAACATTAATAAAAATAAAATTGCACGATTTGGACATTAAATGCTTAAAAAATGCAAAAATACATATTTTTTTATGACTTTTCATTTATGTAAAATAAACTTAATTGTAAACTTGAATTTTATATACATATGCAACATATTTTTGTATATCTTATTTATTTAAACAAGCAAATATGCACAGATAAAAATGCAAATAATACAAGAAAAATAACACAAAATTCACAACAATTGCAAGAAAACTAAAAGTATTTTATTTTGAATCTTTGGGAGTATTTCTCTTATATGGCAAAAATCACGTGCTCACAACCATGCCCATAGCTAGGGCTACGTAACATATCACAATAAGGATTGAATACCTCGCAGCTCACCCATTATCAACCGCCCTTTTCACAATTAAGATCATATTGACCGCATGAATTTCATAATACCGGCTCGCGAAATTAGCACCTCGGTGCTCAAGCCATAGACAAGGATCCGGCCTCAAGTCCTCCAGACAGGCCCACATGAACTCACAAAGATATATCTCGTCCCTCGATTAGGGAATCACAAGCCATCAAGGCAAATTTATCACTAAGCACTCGAGTGCGCACATCAACGTGTAGAAGGAATTTCAAGAATCATACCTCAAACTAAATCAAGTACGCACGATAAGAATTTCAAGAATTTGAAGCTTTCCTAAAAGGTTTGCAGCCTCCCGAGGATAAGTACAGGCGTCCCCGTACCGATCCACGAGACTCTACCAACCGGCTCATGACTCGCGAGACCTGTTAACCTGGCTCTGATACCAACTTGTCACGACCCAAACCCCGGTCGTGATGGCGCCCAACACATTGCTAAGCAAGCCCGACCATCTTATCCAATTACCAGCCAAGTATAATTAATACTGATTAATCGGCGTGATTAGCCTGCTTTCATAACAAATCAAGAAGTGTAGAAATGAAATACAAGAACACGGTCCCAACCAAATCGTGGTGTCACAAGTCCTGAGCCTCCACAAATGAGATCTACTACACAATCAAGTCTAACCAGAATGGAGACAACAAAATGATAAAAAGAAAGAGGTCGGGAACTGCGGACGTTAGCAGCTACCTCGAAGTCTCCGCAGAATGGGGATAATAAAGCAGTTGCGATAGCTCAACTGCCTCCCGAATCTGTATATCCGCACAAAAGTGCAGGGGAGTGGGGTGAGTATATTTCAACTCGGTGAGTAACAATAATAAACAATAACCGAAGGCATAAACTCCTGTACCATCACTAAACGGTTCTAAGGCAACCCTCACGGGTTAGTCATCACTATAATGAGTACTCGATCTCCGATCCACATCTATCTCATCTAGGTCCCACACCGACCACATCCTCACTCGTACCACTACCGTGTACACAGCCATCTCAATATACGGAGACATATACATCCTGTCTATAACATATAAATATTTCAAGTATATATATGAATATGAATAAGTATAATCCTGCTGCGGCGCGCCCGCTCCAATACATATACCGTTGCGGCGCGCGGCCGGCTCCAATACATATACCGTCGCGGCGGCAGACCGCTCCATTTAACGTCGACGACGCTCGCTAGGGGTGTATACGGACTTCGGAGGGGCTCCCTTGGCCCAAGCCGCTACGATGCTTGCGGCGTGCGCCCGATCCACACATGTATTCCCGCGGCGTGCGGTCCGATCCAATATATATATGTATATATATTTATACTCCGCGGCGCGCGACCCGATCCCATAATATATACGGTGCTCACCGAGAATGTGTGCGGACTCGGACTCCGAAGGGCTCCTACAGCCCAGCGCAATAATACTGCGTACGTACGGTCCGTCCCACATGTATATTACATGTATATTACATGTATATTAATGCGGCGTGCGTCCGTCCCACATGTATATTACATGTATATTACTGCGACGTGCAGTCCGATCCAATATATATACTGCTGCGGCGTGCAGCCGATCCAATATAGGTATATATATACATATAATACCTCATAATGGGTCCTCGACCCTATCCCGGTCAATATATACTTGGCCTCTCAGGCCCAATATAATATATCACAGTGGGTCCTTGACCCTGTCTCAGTCAATATAGACTTGGCCTTTCGGGCCCAATATAACATCTCATAGTGGGTCTTTGACCCTATCTCATCTCAATCGGTATAGACTTGGCCTTTCCAGGCCCACTCAGCTAGAACAGGGAATTCCACCTTAGATAATCTCTCTCAATGTACACATCTAGTACGGGCTCGTATTATGCTATACAGCTAGAGCTACGGCTGAGTGTATGTTTCCAACACGATATAAGGGTCACCTAGCTCTATAGGTTCCCTAATGCTCTACAGATCGGCACAAGGCCCCAAACATGGCTTTTAGCCCTATTGTACAGTTATAATCTCAGTAACAGTCATACAACACAATATTCTATTAGCCGGGAAGGACTAAGTCCGAACCCCCAATCAAAATGTCACCACGCCCGTCATAAAACGCGTGTCTCATCTCAATATAGCACTGTGAAGTGCTAGTACGGGGTTTCAAACCCTCAGTACATTGTTTACTACTACCACTCACCTCGAACCGATAGAAGCTTGGTGCCCGCGACACCTTAGCTCCTCGAACCGGCATCCACGTACGTCAAAACTAGCCAAAATGAGTACAAATATATCAAAATAGGCTAATGGAACATAACCCAATTGAAAGAACTCGAAAAATATCAAAAATCACGAAATTGGCAAAACCCGAGCCCCGGGCCCACATCTCGAAAAATTTTAAAATTTATATTTCCGGAATTCTCGTCTCGCCACGAGTCCGTACATACTAAATTCACAAAAATTGGAGTTCATTTGTCCCCTTAAATCACTATTTCTATCCAAGAGGGTTTTCTACCCTTTTCAACAAAAATTCTCAAATTAAACACTAAAACTTGCAATAGATTCGAATTATACCACCAAAATTGAGTTAAGAATACTTACCCCGTTGTTCTCTCCAAAAAATCGCCATTTCCGAGCTCCAAATCTTCAAAAATGGCAATATATTTTCGGACCTCAAATATATTCTGTCCGGCACTATTCACAGTTACTGTTCACGGCACTGTACACGGTACTGTTTTACGGACACTGTTCACGGTACTATTCACGGACACTGTTTCACGGGCACTGTTCACGGGCACTGTTCATGGACACTGTTCACAGCAGATTTTTCTGCATTTTCTGCCCATTTTCTAAGTCCGGAATTATTCCGAGACACCTCCGAAACACTCCCGAGCCCTCGGGCTCCAAACCAAATATGCACATTGACTCTAAAACATCACACGAACTCGCTCGAGTGATCAAATCGCCGAAATAACATCAAAATCATCAATTTTCATCAAATCAAGGCCTAAGTTTCCAAAAACTTCCGAAAATACACTTTCGATCAAAAACCCGACCAAACGATGTCCGAATGACCTGACAATTTGCAGACATATCCAAAATCACCTAACGAAGCTACTGCAACTGTCGGAATTCCATTCCGACTTCCGGATCAAAATATCATCCATCGATCGGATTCCGCCAAAATTCCAACTTTGCCAAAATAGGCTAACTTCTTCACCGGACCTCCAAAATTCCTTCCAATTGCGCTTCTAAGTCTTAAATCATCCCCCGAAACTAACCGAATCATCGGAATTCAGTTCCGAGCCCTCTAACTCATAAGTCAACATTGGGTTGACTTTTCCAACTTAAGCTTTCCTTAAAGAGATTAATTGTCCATTTTCCTACCAAAATCGATCCGAATTGACTCAAAGTTTGCACACAAGTCACATTCGACATTACGGACTTGTACCAACTTTCGGAATCGCATTCTGACCCCGATATCAAAATTTTCACTTCCGGTCGAATTTTCTCATAAACATTCAAATTCCTCTATTTAGCCAAATGACTTCAAAATGACCATCGGACATCCGAATTCACTTCCCATCATTTTCCCAACTCCAAAATCACCATACGGATCTATTCCGAGACTCAGAATCCCAAATGGACATCTATAACTCTAAAATGCCTTCCAACCCAAATTTATGAAATTTTTCTAAAATACTAACTTCCACCATATACGCCGAAATGCTCACGAGTTATCAAAAACCAAATTCGGACATACGCCCTAGTTCAAAATCATCATACGAGCATGCTGGAACTTTTAGATCCCAATTCCGAGGTCATTTACTCAAAATTCCAATCCTAGTTCATTTCTTCAACTTTAAGCTTTCAAAATGAGAATTTCCATTTAGATTTGACTCCAAACTTCCTAAATTTTAATTCTGACCATACACACAAGTCAATATACCTGAGATGAAATTGTTCATGGCCTCAATCTGCTGAATGACGCGTAGGGACTCAAAACGATCGGTCGGGTCGTTACACTTTGTTTTCTTTAATGCCACCTCCTTCTGCGTGGCATATGTGTCATATGTGTTTTCTGAAAGCTAATTATTGACGTGGCGTCCTACGTGTATGCGATTGTCATACATGCACTGAAAGCCACGTTGAATAAGTGTTTATTATTTACGATTTGAATGAGATAAGTGTTTATTTGGCAAATATCTAATTTTGGGGACTGATATGACAAAGTGGGTGAAATAAAGATGCCATTTAGGCTATTTTGCCTATTATTAATTATTAATAAAAAAGAAAAGGAGATTCAGACAGGTACCCTTTATCTTCTCAGCATATACCAAGCACGTACAGACACTCGCGCGATAAGCCCACGTGATAAACAAAGTACATGGGTATTTTGGTAATTGGATGGTCTGTACAAAAGCCATTGGAGAAATGAAAGCGACAAAAGACTTGAATGAAGGCAGCTATCAGATTGTCAGCGCCAACTCAACTACGCACTCGCCGTCGATCTTCCTAATACTCGTCTCTCCCCGTCCTCCCATACAAAGAATATCCTTCTTCCTCGCCGTGATATTCTATCGTCGCGACATATCGTTGCAACACAAGTATAAATACTTTGCTACAGTGTCGGACTTCGACTTTGCGTTTTGATATTTGGAGAGGGAATTAGGGTTTTGAGAATGGGGGATTCGTTGGAGCGTTTGGGATCCGAAGGAGCAATGGGACCGGAATCGAGTATAATGAAGGAGGATTTGTGTATGGATATAGATCCTCCCTTCAAAGAGAACCTCGCCACTGCTGAAGATTGGCGCAAGGCGCTTAACAAGGTGGTTCCTGCCGTCGTCGTTCTCCGGACCACTGCTTGCCGAGCATTTGACACTGAGTCCGCTGGTGCCAGTTATGCTACGGGCTTTGTTGTTGATAAGCATCGTGGAATTATACTCACAAATCGACATGTCGTAAAACCCGGTGATAATAACCATTCCTTTTCCTAAAATGTTATCTTTTTCAAGTTCAATTTTTTTTTGTGATGGAAGTGTTGACTGTTATTTTCTTTGTAGGGCCTGTGGTGGCGGAAGCTATGTTTGTGAACCGTGAAGAGATACCAATCTATCCGATATATAGAGACCCTGTGAGTTCATTTCCAAGCTCCATCTTTGATATATCTGTGGCACTTCGGTTTTATGTTCTTTGTCCCTATCTGTAATGCAATCTTTTCATTTTTAGGACGTTTCCAAATTCCATTAACAAAATAATTGTATACAACTTGCACACACTTTGCTGCTAAGTTTTTTTATTATTCCATCTGTCCCAATTTATGTGATGCACTTTTCATTTTAATCCGTCCAAAAAGAATGATATTTACATTCTATATTTAGCATAAAGATTTAATTAATTAATAATAAAAAGACGCTGATTCACAATTATCGAACAATTATCAATCATTTAACTTAATCAAATAACAATGAAGCCAAGTCATGTTGTTAACTGAAAATGAGGTTCTTCAACAATTCTGAGTGATTAATTGTCATATATTTATATATATATTTTTTGCTAAGCATATATTTATATTGTATTGTATATTAAATTTGTAAAGTTTTAGCTGTATCCCAACACTCCCACCCTTATTCTTATTTTGTCCTCGAATCTTAAATGAAAGCGATGATGGGTCAGACACTTATTTCATGCCCATATCGGGTACTCACACTAGTATCCGTATCCATGTGACAGAGGTTAAGTCCTCCTTCGACCACCCAATCCATTAGTCTACTAAGGGCCTCCATCACAAACAAAACAATAAATGATACTTCCTAGGTTTTATTTTAGATGTTGATGTCTGATTGGAGACGGAGTTTAAGAAAAAAAGAAAGATATGCATGCCAAAGTGCCATGGCTATGAAAATATATATATTTTCTTATTTGCATCGGGTGTCTGAGTCGCTAAGAGCCCCGACTAATCCAGGGGTGCACAGGCCCTCGGCAAAGAGTTTCCCGCAAGTGCACCATGGTTTATTCAGGTTTTACCCCGTCTGATGGCCCTCAGAAATTGTTTGTACCCAGTGGGTTTCGAACTTGAGACCTTGAAAGGGAGCAAACCCCAAGGCTCAAGTCTATTGTCACCAGGCCAACCCCTGAGGGTTATGGCTATGAAAATATTTCATTAAGGCGAAATAGAAAATTTAAAGTTAAAGAGTTTTCAAACATAGAAATGTGTAACAAACCAAATAGAAAAGAGTGTTATATAAAATGGAAATGAGTGTTATATAGGTTTAAATTTTTAAATGAAAATTGCTGTAGAATACTTGACAATCATATTCCATACTTATTTTATCATGAATAAACCTTGTTTATCCATCTTCTAGGTTCATGACTTTGGATTCTTCCGTTATGATCCTGATGCGATACAATTTTTGAGCTATGAAGAGATTCCTCTTGCTCCAGAGGATGCTTGTGTAGGGCTAGAAATCAGGGTTGTTGGTAATGACAGTGGAGAGAAGGTATGTAGATCAAGATTTTATCCCAGTCCCTTACTTTATTTGTAAATTGATGCATCCAAGCTGTGTACTTCTTTACATGAAAGGAATTCGTTACATTTTTGTTCTATTAAACTTGTCATATTACGACTAATGTATCCTGTAATTGATCAGAAGGGAATGAAGTGAAAACTTGCCTACTCGTTATAAGAATTAGTAAATGGGTTAAAACTTTCGGGAATGGGTGTTTCGACTCGTAGAAATTTAGATGGCGGTGTCATACCTGTAGAATAAATCACATGATGGAGGCATCATGGTTAAAAAAATAAAAATAAATTTGGAGGCCCGATATCATTCAAAACTTGTAGAGGGGGTACATAACTCTTCATGTGTTATTCCTTCCCAAAAAACTCCTGATGTGTTGTTTTGTTTGTAAAATAATCATGTGATTGTTGAATGCATATATGGTATATGGTATATGCATTCAACAATCATTAGAATGCATAGGTTGTTCAACTTTGACCTATATGTTTCTGTAGCTTGGCAGCATGAAACAATGTCTTTTTTCATCCAAAGCACTGAAGACAAGCTAACCGTCATGAGTCTTTAATTTTATTAACCAAATTTGTACTCTCTAATACTGCGTGTGAGCTGGCGTGAGCAGTCAAGGTTGCCTCTTAAATACATCATTATAGTGTTGTTTATGCTGATGCATTTATATTATTTTGGAGTGCCTTTGAGGCCACTTTTAGTCGTTTGAGGCCACACATTTTTGGATTAAGGGGTATGTTGCAACGCTAAGACCATCCAAGAGCTTACTTAAATTTACTTGACCTAATAGCAGTGTTTTTAGATTTACTTGATCTGTAGTTGTTCACAGGTCTTTTCTAGTCATTTTGATGGGTGTTAGGAGGTTTTTCTTGTCTTTCTGCACGAGCAGTTTGAAATTTTGGATTCTTGAGGTCTTTAAGTTTGTTGCCACGATTACTGAGGTGCCCATCATCTTTTCCTGTTACAACTGTGTACTGCCATAGTTTATTGTTTTTCTTGCAAGGCTCTCAGATTTGATGTGTTACATGACCTTTCTTTTTTAGGCTCTCGTTTACTGACATATTGATGCAGCTAATTTATGGTTTAGCTTGCTGCAATGGTTCTCAGCTTTGTTGTGTTACATAACCTTTCTTAGGCTCTCGTTCTTTTCCTTGCATCCTTTTGATTGGTTTTGAGGGGCTATATAATCTGTAGAATATTTCACACCCTATTCCATTTTGCTTTATTCTGGATTTTGCAGGTGTCTATTTTAGCAGGAACGCTTGCTCGTCTTGACAGAGATGCTCCACATTATAAAAAGTATGTGCTAGTTTACCTAAAATGTTCATTAACTTGAAGATCTAACATATTTCATTAAATGTTATGAGCCATAAGAATGTCATTAGTGTTTACGATATCCTCCAAAATTTCTTTGGCGGACCTTATTACTAGCAGTAGGTTCTTGTGTTTTAAGCGCTCAGCACAAATTGTAGGCGTCTGTTGTTTTGAGTTGTACCTTTTCCTCCGATTGATTTTGGGTTGTGCAATTATGTTACATGACGACTGCCCTAAAGCGAGGTTTGTAATGTTATGGGATATCTTTTATGCGATGAGCAAAAATTCGTAGTGTTTGTGACGGAATCCACTTTGATTTTGGTATTGCAAATGTTTGGTAGTACAACATATTCCTTTTAATAACTCCTGTGAGATTGCATGGGAGAAAAATCTATATTTTTAACAATGATACAATAAGCCCCATGTATAATATATATTCTACTCCTACTACATATGGGACCAGGACATATTCTACTCCTATTACATATGGGACTACGACATATTCACTCCTAATACATAGGGGACTAGGACCATTTACACATGACTATCGAACACTCTCCCTCAAGCTGGTGTATTCAAATCGTATGCACCGAGCTTGTTACATATGTAACTAATACGAGAGCCAGTGAGGGACTTGGTGAAAATATCTGCAAGCTGATCATTCGACATGCGAGGCCACTAGACTCCCCCTGAGCAACAAAACCAAGTGGTTGCTCATAAAAAGAAATACAGAATTTGGTCGAAAGTCGCCGGAAAAATTTGAAAATAGTGAGACGAAGTCGAATTCCACACTACAAAATAGGTTCTAAAACACCACCAGAAAACTGAACTTTTTTGCAAATTACTATTCACATCGGAAAATCACTGTTCAAGCCAGAAAAAGTGCACTATTCATACTGGAAAAAATAAAAGTTGTCAAAATTTGATGTAATTTATATGGATAGGTTCGGAATCACTGGACGAGTAAGTTGTCCTGAAAATGTTTTGTTAAAAAGTGGCTTGAATGGCTCACACGTGCCGAAAAAGTTACCGTAGCTTGCCGGAACCCTAGTTATGGTAGCGCGTGAAGGCGCGTGACTTTCGACCGGAGCGATTGGCTGAGGTTGTCGGTTGACTTTCGAACAAGATGGTAGTGTTGGTTTTTGCATAACACTTACCGATGAGGAGATAACACAAATAAATCTTGAGTCGTCAATCGGAAACACTCACGGTGACTGACTTTTCTGTTAAGATAGGTGCAGTGATGAATCCTGGGAACAAGACGAAGTTGCCGGAAAATTGCACGGCAATGAGATCTTTCTTCCCTGATGTTGTTGCATGACGCACAACGATAATTTTTTTACTGAAGCTCTGATACCATGTGAGAATGCACGGGAGAAAAATCTATTTTTTTAACAATGATACAATAGGTCCTATATATAATACATATTCTACTCTTACTACATATGAGACTAGGACATATTCTACTCCTAATACATATGAGACTACGACATATTCTACTCCTAATACATGTGAGACTAGGGCTATTTACGCATAACTATCTAACAACTCCAATTTTTGGTGCAGGGATGGATACAATGACTTCAACACATTCTACATGCAAGTAAGCAATTCTTGTGTTATTCGGTCTAGTGGTAGAGAATTTCGGCTTTTTAGCCCTTGAAAATTTGCTCTATTTATTATCATACATATGTTAAACATGTAACTTGTCAAGGACCATTAATCTATGTGTGAGAGAGAAGCAAATGTGGCTTAGAACTATAAGGAGCCTGTGTTGGACAAAAATCTAAGACTCTGGTTTAAATCTTATACAAAGTTTATTCATGGACTGTGGTCGCTAATAGGATGAGAGCAGAGAGAAAAAGGCATGGCGAATAGGATGTGGCTCCTCTGTCTCTTATATGGGTATCCTGGGGTAAGAGGCATAAGAGCTTTAAGGGAGTAGAAATGATCTTGTATAACTGAGAGCTAATATGTTGTTCTTAGTTAATTTTGGTGAACCCATGAAGTGCCTGTTAGCCCAGATGCTTTGAGGCCCTTCCTTAAAGACATTACCTTTGTCCAAGTTTTCTATTTTTTATACACTAATTGTAAAGGGGAAAACTTCCCACATCAATAAATTATTACTATATCAAGAAAGATATCAGTGTGGTTCTGAGTCCAGGGATGAGATGGTTGTGAACTTGCTTAATGTCTACTCATCTAAGAGACATTTCCGCAGACCCCATTTCTGGGATTACACTGGGTTTTTTGTTGTTGCATCTAAGAGACATTTCATTGCCTTACTGCAGTCTAGAGATTTTGGGTGGTTGGTCCAGATAAGAGTTTAGCAGTTAGACCAGATGGTTTCTGACTTTCTGTATAGTTTAATGATCCTTCTTATGCCAACATTTAGTATTTCTGAGTAGCAACTTAAGAAAGGAGATTGCTGACGATTAGGTTTGGCATTCTATATCATAGATACCAAATGTTGTCCTTCTACAAATTTTTCATGTGCTTGATCCGAGAAAAAAAGAATTCGGCTCGTAGGTGGGATTGCTTTTTGCATTCCAGGAAATTTCTAGTTTCATGTACACCCCAACTTATTGGGAACTATAGTTGTTGATTTACATTTTTGTTCTCTGTCTACAGGCTGCCTCTGGGACTAAAGGTGGTTCAAGTGGCTCCCCTGTAATAAATTGGCAAGGGAGAGCTGTCGCATTGAATGCTGGGAGCAAGTCATCAAGTGCTTCTGCTTTTTTCTTGCCTTTAGAACGAGTTTGTACACATTCTTTGATCTTCTCTTTGTTAAAGACCTTTCTAATGCTCTTTTTCTGAACTGTGGAAAGTGTGTTTTCACTTGACTCTAGATAAACTAGAATTTTTTAAATTTAACTAGTGAAAAGTATTGTCAGAGACGAGTGCTTTCCAAAAATACTGTAGCATTGCAAGTCCTTCTTGATTCCTTGAATGGGCAAACAGTACACATTTTATACTTCTTCGAAATTGGCTATTTATGTTTTGATTTATATTCTGCTGGTTTATCAATTTTTTAATTATATTGGGAAACCATATCCTTCATTTGATCATCCTTTTTTTCCTCTTTATTCTGGGTTTTCTGTTGTCACTGTGCACTAGCCCCTGTTATGCATGTGAGTAGGTATTCTCCATCATTTGAATTACACTCCTGTAATCTATGGGATATGGGATCCAAATTCTTTATTTCCTGAAACAACAGATAAAGTGATTTCTTTTTTCATATTTGGTCTTATCCCGTTATTACTCATGCATCATCCTTGAGATGGGTTCATATATGGGAGGGGATTTGAAATCTAAAGTTTCTTCATATGACTTCCACTCAATTTTTTTCTTCTTCATTATTTTATGGCCTATTCCATACTCCATCTACTATCAAACAACAATCCTTTTTCCTTTCAGAATTATTTTCTTACGAAAATGGGAGTACAAATAGCCATGTTTGTTTCTATTTTATTTCATAAGCATTTGCATAATTGTTTGTTACCATCTCAATTTTTAATTGTCCTTATGACTCATGTTGGTGCCTTATTTGGTGGCATTTCATATTTTTTGTTTCCCCGAAACCTTTCCATCGTCTCTTGAACAAGGAGGGGGACAGGAGCATTGTACTACGTGATTTGGAACTCTCCGGGAGTCAATTGTGACTCTGGGTATTCTAGGCAGATTAGAGTTGATGAAGTTGAGGGTGCTATGCTTAAGATGAGCAGGGGCAAAGCGACCAGGCCGGATGAAATCCCGGTGGAGTTTTGGAAGAGTGTGGGCAAGGCGGGCTTGGAGTGGCTCACTAAGTTATTTAATGTCATTATTAGAACGAAGAAGATGCCCGAAAAGTGGAGGTGGAGCACGATGGTTCATATATACAAGAACAAGGGTGTTATTCAAAATTGCAATAATTATTGGGGTATCAAGCTGCTTAGCTATACTATGAAAGTCTGTGAGAGAGCGATAGAGCTAAGGGTGATGAGTGACTATTTCCAAGAACCAATTTGGGTTTATGCCGGGGCATTCGACTACAAAAGCTATCCACCTTGTTAGGAGATTGATGGAGCAGTACATGGAGAGAAAGGACTTGTATATGGTGTTCATCACCTTAGAAAATGCGTACAATAACGTTTCGTCGGAGGTTTTGTGGAGATATTTGGAGGTTAGAGGTGTACCTGTTGCCTACGTTAGGTTGATTTAGGACATGCATGATGGAGTAAATACTCGAGTGAGGACTCGGGGGGGGGGGTACTCGGACCATTTTTCGGGTATGATGGGGTTGCATCAGGGGTCAGCACTCAGCCCGTTTTTGTTTGCTCTGGTGATGGACGTATTGACGCGCCACATCCAAGTAGAGGTGCCGTGGTGTATGCTATTTGCAGATGATATTGTATTGATTAACGAGACCCGACATGGTGTGAACACGCAATTAGAGGTATGGAGGCAAACTCTGGAATCTAAAGGTTTCAAGTTTAGCAGGACCAAGGCAGAATACTTAGATTTAGAGTGTAAGTTTAGTGGGGAGACTCTAGGAGGGAAAGGGGAGGTGAGACTGAACCCGCAGGTTATCCTTGGAGGTGAGATTGAACCCGCAGGTCATTCCTAGGAGAGGGAGTTTTAAGTACCTCTGGTCTATTATTTAGGGGATGGGGAGATTTGATGAAGATGTCGCACATCATATTTGGGCGGATGGATGAAATGGAGGCTCATTTATGATGTTTTGTGTGACAAGAAGGTGCCTCCAAAATTTAAGGGCAAGTTCTACATAGTGATGGTGAGACCAACAATGTTGTATGGGGCTGAGTGTTGGCCAGTCATGATTGCTCATGTCCAGAAGATGAAGATAGCAGAGATGAGGATGTTGAGATGGATGTGCGGGCACACCAGGTTAGATGGGATCAGAAATGAGGTTATTCGCGATAAGGTGGATGTGGCCTCAATGATGTGGCCTCTATTGAAGACAAGATGCATGAAGCACGATTTAGGTGGTTGGTCATATGAGGAGGAGGACCATAGACACCCGGTGAGAAGGTGTGAGAGGTTGACATTGGAGGGCCTACAGAGAGGTAGAGGTAGGCCAAAAAAGAGGTGGGGAGATGTGCTTAGACAAGACATGGCGCATCTTCAGCTGACCGAGGACATGACTCTTGATAGGAAGGTATGGAGGTCGAGAATTAGGGTAGTAGAGTAGGTAATGTAGAGTGTTCATAACATTAGTATTGGCACACAGTCTCGTTTTCTGTTGGTAGTAGGTTTTATGACTAACCGTTGTTTTCTTTCATTGTTGATCACTTTACTGTCTTGTTATTTTATTATGCTTTTATATGGCTTTTTGATATTGTCCATTTTTGCCTATATTTTTATTAATGTGGTACTTATACTATCCTGAGCCGAGGGTCTTTTGGAAACAACCTCTCTATCCTTATAAGGTAGGGGTAAGGCCTGCGTACAAACTACCCTCCTCACACCCCACGGTGTGGGATTATACTGAGTATGTTGTTGTTGTTGTTATAATCATTTTGTATATTTATTTTTTTCTATCTAGGTTGTCAGGGCACTAAAATTCTTACAGGAAGGAAGAGATCTTTCTACAAATAAATGGGAGGCTGTCACTATTCCTCGTGGTACGCTTCAGGTTTGTTAGTTCTTTTCTTCTGGAACTCATTCCCCACCCTCAGCTCTCTCCTTTAGGATTTATTTTTATACCTTATTTCTTCTGAAGTAATATTGCTCCTTTTGTTGCTGGCTTTCTCGATTTCTTATTTGTAAAACACTATATTAATCCATTCATTTACATCTAGCTTTAGTCTTTGTCAAGAAAGTAACTTCCCTAAAACTGGAAATGATAAATGTCGTACTGCCTTCCAGAAGTATTTTAACTTGTAGTCTCCTGGTTGGTTTTTCTTTTTTGATAACATGATGTAACAGATTCTTTTAATAAGGTGTAACCAGAATACATTGCTACTGATATACTAAAAATATAAGGAGTGTTTTTCTAGTACCAAATGTATCTACTCTCGCATCTTCCCTCTTCATATGGCAGACAATTGATTTTAGAAATGGGTGTCAGAATATTTATTTAGAATTGATTTTAGAAACAACAGATGTCAGAATATTTATTTTGATGTCATCTTCTGTATCTTTTATGGCCACAGGCATGGTCAGACATTTTTTTGACATGTATTTTAGTAATTGGATCATTCATGTTAGATAATCCTAGATATGATCTTCATAGGTATCTGATATATGTAGATTTATGTGTTAACTTTTGGTCTATCAGATAATACTATGTCTTTTTGTTTGACCTGTTTTTCCACGATAAATATTACTATATTCTAGTTGAAAGTTTTTGGAGGGGAATTCTGTCTTCAATGTGTTTTACTTCAAACATGCTTGTCCTCCAAGGCTCAGCTACCTATTAAGGGGAAATTTATTCCTCTATTCCTTTTTGTGATGGTCAAGTAATGAAAAAATTGTCAGAATTCAGAGACTTTCAAGCTGGTGACCTTCACAAACAAAGATACTGACCCTTTAGCATGTCTTGTTCAGTCTGACAGCTTAATGTGCTACTCATCGGAGTCTCTCGTGATATCATAATGTAAACTTGAAACTCATATGCAGACATGTTTAATTCTAAAATGTATTTATGATATAGGTAACTTTTGTCCACAAAGGATATGATGAAACTCGCCGGCTTGGCCTCCAAAGTGCAACGGAGCAGGCAAGCACCAAATATTTTTTCTTGCATGCTATATTAATAATATAACCATACAATTAACTTTTGAATTGGACTTATATAGTTAGTGCGCAATTCCACTCCACCCAGTGAAACTGGAATGCTTGTCGTCGATTCAGTGGTAAGTGCACTTCTTTTCAAGTGATCTTGCCACAGTTATGTTCTGTGTATCAACGCTTATGTTCTCTCTGGGATTGTTACAGGTGCCCGGTGGCCCAGCTCATAATCATTTAGAGCCTGGTGATGTGCTTATTCGTATGAATGGGGAGGTTAGTCTGGCTTTGATGTTTTAGGACAACTATATTGATTTTCTCTGGCCTTATTGTGCTCTGTTTCTCGGTATAACTTCTTAAATTTTTTATGTAAGAACATCTATTTGGCATATCTGGGACTCGTTGTCCGCTTTCTTTTCCCTCTATCGCTGCATCTAGATTATGCAGAGCCTTCAATTGTCACGAACCAACAATTGAACCGGGTTGAATGAGAGACCTAATTTGATAAAGTTCTCAGTCCTTCCCCTTTATGGTGTTCTATATGGGCAAAAGATAGTTCTAGATCTCCAATTTCTTTCCTCTCAGACCAAAACGAATCCAGAAAATTTACATTGTATGCAATTGTTACCTTAGACAGTTGGAACATCATTCATTTTGATGTTTCATAGCACTAATTTACCTCCTGTAAGCTTCATTCAGGTGATCACCCAGTTCCTGAAGATGGAGACTTTACTTGATGACAGTGTCGAACATAAAGTTGAGCTTCAAATTGAAAGGGGTGGAACTCCTTTGACAGTGGAATTGGTGGTGAGTGTTGTCTTTGATGTTGAAATTCCTCATTTTTTTTTTGTTGCATTTATGTTCTGTTACAACGCTGTTATAAAAAGATTAGGATTTTGCTTCATCTTAGTTAACTTAATTTGTTAATTCATCCAGGTTCCAATATTCTTTTTTCATGCAAAGTGTAGGGGAGATCTCAGTCAATAATTTTGTGATTTGAATGGCTATCTCTGAATATTTTGTTGAATATAGGTATTGCTTATTGAACTGACTGATCACATTACTAATCATTGATAACACGCAAGAGATAATCGTAAATACACACAAAAGGTTTCTATTAATGACTTAGCATTCCCATACATATCTTAAAAAAAATGCTGGAATCCCATTTTTCAAGATAATGTAGACAATGAGTTACGAATAGCCCAGATAGCAATAACAGAAGGCATAACGAAAATAAACTTGTAGACCTTTGAGGAAATTTATCATCTCTAATATCTATATTGATATTATTACCGCCATGACCCTATCCAATATGATGTGACTAACGAAAATTAAGAATCACATGAGTATCACGGAGCGTACAGAAGTAGGACAAGCATCGACATCATAAGTACAAGCATCATAGTATATGCTTTGGGGGGTCTAGATGGAGTGAATGGGTTGAATTGGGGGCTCAAAGGAAATAGTGGGGGAATTGTGGTGTATTGGGACAAAAGGAGGTGGAAATGCAAGGAGAAATATGCGGGACAACATTCTGTTACTACTTTTATGGAGGAGGAAAATACTGGCTTTCAATGCGCATTCACAGGGGTATATGCACCTTGTGATCGGAAGATGAGAAGGAGTTTGTGGAAAGAGATGGCTGCAATTTATGGCTTGATTTCACAGTCATGGGTTATTGGTGGGGATTTTAATGTGGTCAGGTTCGAAGCAGAAAAGAAAGGGAATGCATGAAACACTAGAGCTATGAAGGAATTCTCCAGATTCATTGATGAATTATCTTTACTTGATCCCCCACTTCATGGTGACTCATACACATGGTTTAAGAGGGTAAATAGTACATGTGCTTCTAGAATAGACAGATTCTTGTTTAATGAAAGTTGGGATGAGCAATTTAAACTCCTAAAACAAAGAGTATTACCCAGAGTTACTTCAGACCATTCTCCTATTCTACTAGAATGTGGGGATTGGAGTAAGGGAAAGGGTTATTTTAAATTCGAGGATATGTGGTTTGAGCATAAGGATTTCGATGATTTGGTTGATAATTGGTGGAACTCATACAATATACTTGGCAGACTGATGAAGTCATGGCTTAAAAGCTAAAACTGTTGAAGTAAGACTTGAAAAAGTGGAATAGAGAGGTCTTTGGCAATCTGACAGAAAGGAAAATTGAGGCTTTGGAAAAAATGGAAGTCTTCGATCAAAGAGCAAATTTGACCCAAAATTCTGATCAAGTTGAGGCTGAAAGCAGTGCTATCCAAAGTGAGTTAGAAAATATAGCCAAAGCAGAGGAAATATTCTGGAGACAGTCCAGGTGTTTATGGATTGAGCATGGAGATAGAAATACCAGTTTCTTCCATTAACAGGCAAGTGCGCATAAAAGGTACAATTGCATTGACAAGATTGTTATAAAGAGTGAATTGGCCGAAGATGCTATATTGATAAAGGAACATATTTTGGGATTTTACAAAAGTTTGTTTAGTGAACCTGAAGCATGGAGGCCAA
>JASVEL010010053.1:0-77005 GCA_032618575.1 Nicotiana noctiflora
TTTACTGATTTGGAGAGTAAACTATAATATCAAAAGCAGGAGATCTGTTTGTGCACTCTGGGGAAAGGCTACCATCAAAATTTGCTTAAAACAAGCCTGAGAAGACTTTATTTGAACACAATGGGAGAGATTTTGTAATTTTAAATGGTCGAGAAGATACAGAAAGGGGATAAAGTGATCCTGCTTAACCTCTACTAACAGCAGCTTCTTACTATGGCAATTCAGCTTTGTTGTAAAATTCAGTTGCAAAGTGGACTTTTAGCTTTTATCTATGGTGGTTGACCTTAAGCATGACAATCAGTTGCGAAACATGGTCTTCTGATAGCTCTAAGGATTTTTTTTTCATGAGTAACAAATCATATTAGAAGAAAGGGATAGCCTACATATGACTCCCCAGCTTTTTTTCCTTTCAGGTTCAGGATTTGCATTCAATTACTCCTGATCGCTTCTTGGAAGTCAGTGGTGCAGTTATACACCCCCTTTCATATCAACAGGTTTGTGAGATTTTGCTGCAAGTGCCTCACCATCTTTGATGCGTCTCTAGCAAGTTGGTTATCTATAAATCCTGTTAAAATGAGTTCTCCACATTATACCCATTCCTATGTGAAATGAATATTTAACTAGTCGTAAGGGAAGGATTGGTGCTAGGATGTTCTGTTTTATGATTTGCCGTCTGTTTGGCTTGCCGAACATGCTTGTTTTACAGTTTTAGAAGAAATTTAGCAATCTAATTCTGGTTTATGCAAGATATTGTTGATATTGCCAATTGTTCATACTCATTTTTTTATTCTGAAAGACAGTAAGACTCCAATTGTAGAATTGGATAATGGCTTTTATCTGTTTCACCCATGCCTTTCTGGATGTCTTGTTTTGCTGCTATATGAACTATGAAGCATAACAAGCTTAGGAGGGTTCAGATCGAGTCACATAAAAAACAAAGTAGTAAAATTCTTGGTATGTACATTTGGTGCCTTGGGGCTTAGGTGAATGCGAGTTTTCAAGTGTTTTTTCCCATAGTGTTAATGTGAAGGATTTATGGAAGTTTCAAGTACAGCACTCTGACTTATGAGAACCACAATCTGATAATTCAGTACATTGGATTTAATCTTGTTTACAACTACCATGAAAACAAATTTTCTTCTGACGGCATCTGAAATGCTGCCATTGTCTGAATTTTGGTTCGTGAAAATTGAAAGCACGTATCTAAGTACCTTTCTTTCTCCTTATAAAAAAAAGGGTACCTTTCTTTCTCTATTTTATCAATTTACAGTTCTTTTGTTATTCTTCTGCATTGTCCTTGCACACGACTCATGTCCATTTCGAGCTCAGCCTCCTTAGACTATTAAACTCATTAAAGCTCCCAGTCAACTACATGAAGATGCAGAACTGAGTTCAGTATGTGGAGTTTGTCATCAGACATCTGATAGCTGAATAGTAACACGTGTCTAGAAAACCATTTGACTTTGGATGGTTCAGGAATTTGTCATCCGTTAGGTCCTTGTGGTTAATAATTTGGTTCTAACAGTTCTCAAACTTCTCCATTGATTCCGAAATAACTGGATTGGGAACCCTTTTAGTTACTTTTTTCCATGTTGAACTTGGAACATTGTCTTGTTGCTCTACTTGCATTTCGGTCTGTTTAGTGTCAGAAGGTGGTTCATATCTGGCAAGCAAGGAACGCTTTATTTGGAATTTTTTTCTTGTCTTTCCATATTATTGGTTTTCTTTGAACTTTTAGCTGGAGACTCTTTCTTTTGCACATTAAGTGAGCTGTTATGCTCATATTGATTTCTCTTCCCTTCTCTGTAACGTGTGATTGGAGCTTTCATTTCTGCTTTTATTCTCTCTTTCTTAATGCAGGCTAGAAATTTTCGCTTTCACTGTGGTCTTGTCTACGTGGCAGAAACAGGGTTTGTACATTTTCATTTCCATGTTTAGATGATCGCTATGCCTCAATCTTTGTCTTAAGTTATTTAGCTTTACCTAACAGATAATATTCTGAGGTTTCTGGTTTAAGTGCGTTTTTCTATAAGGAGGTTTGTAGTTTAAATTTAAAATTCTATTGATGCAATCTTTAAAAGTTTTTGACTGGAAAAAGAATTTTGACAGTTATTCACTACTTTGCTATTGTAGATATATGCTATTTAGAGCAGGAGTTCCTCGCCATGCCATCATCAAGAAATTTGCAGGAGAAGATATATCAACTCTTGAAGATTTAATTTCCGTTTTGTCTAAGTTATCTAGGGGTGCACGAGTACCGTTGGAGTATATAAGCTACAATGATCGTCACCGGAAAAAGGTACTAGTAGTGCCTCTTTGCTGATGTTGATTTTTACCACTTGTGCTCTGCTATCTTTCAGACACCAATCATTGCCTCTTTAACAGCCGCATCTAGTTCCTGCTTTCAACTGCCCTTTCCTTCAGTTTCTTGGCGTAACATGATAATTTGTTCATCTACTAATTTGGGTTGCGAAGTCACAAGTGCCAGTCTCTGTTGGTTTTAACTTTTTTTGCACAAACCACGGGCAAAAGATATGTCAAGGTGAAAGTAGAGTATCAATCTTATTTGAGAGCGTCAGACAACAACAACAACAACAACAACAACAACAACAACAACAACAACAACAACAACATAATTCCTACAAGTGGGGTCTTGGGAGGGTAGTGTGTCCGCAGCCTTATCCCTACCTGGAGTTGGTATTTAAGAGGGTCGATGAAATAAAAAGAAAAATTAATAGCATGTGGAGTTGTGTTGTCACCCTACGTTTTGGGATCATGGCAGGAAAATGTGAATATGTGCATCCGTTTTATGATTTTGTCTAAATGGTCTTTGAACCCCAGAAAACATCAGAAGAATTGTGTATTCTCCTCTTTGACAGTTTTGGCGTTTTTGGAGGGAGGTGATATAGACGATCGCAAATTTTACCTGTAGTCTTTTTTCTTTGTCTTGTTTTGTCTTCTAGTGTAGTTAACCATTTGAACATGAAGCCTGGTGAACCAGTGATTTACTGAGTTATGAAGGTGAGCTGCTGTCAGAAACATATTTCAAAAAGTTCCCCGGTATGGAAAAAATTAGTCTGGTTTCTGTTTCTATAAAGAATGAAGTCCATGTTTCACAGATTCTCCCTTGTACTACTGGAAATCAATTATGTCTGCTAATTTAACTCATCCTGTTAGTAGATTGAGAAACATTCCTCTGGTGCTTTTATTATCTCCTTGTACCAAGGCCCTCTCATAGGAACTTCTTTTGCTGCAGTCAGTCCTGGTCACAATTGACCGCCATGAATGGTATGCACCTCCTCAGTTATATAAACGTGATGACAGCTCTGGCTTATGGACGGTGAAACTTGCTTTGCCACCCGAGTCCCCACTTCTAGTCTCTGGCATCCATCCAGGCAAACAAGATTTATTAAATCATACTGTTTCTTCTTGTGCTAATGAGGGTAGTCCAAAGGATAATAAGCCTCAACACGTCAGCCAAGAATCAACGGACGGTGTAACAAATATGGAAACTAGTTGTGACGATGTTACAGAGGGACCAAACAGTCAGGATGATTCTGATGCTGGAACTAAGAAACGCAGGGTGGAAGAAAACTTTTCTGCAGATGGCAGTGTAATAACTGACCGTTCTTTAAATGGACATACTGAGGAAAGGTTCGATGACTCTGGCTCTCTAGAGGATGCAGCTCTAAGAGATCAAGGTGCTGCACCTGCGGCAGCTAATGCCTCCGTTGCTGAGCGTGCGATAGAGCCTACTCTTGTGATGTTTGAGGTACCTTTTGTTCTCTCCTACATCTGTTCCTCGTGTTACTGCAGTTTCACTTACTGAGCATTGGTCTTTAGGGTTATTTTTGTTACCAGTATCTAGAAGCAATCCCTGTATTAAATTATGCTCTGATTATCAGCTGTTCTGTTGCCATTTCGTTGTGCTTCTGTATTAATGATCTCCACATTAGTAATACTGTAACGGTGCATTACTTTATTCTGATTCGACGTGCAATAACATACACGTCTTAGATTTATACGTGTATATCCAAAAAATTAATTACTCATCCAGATTCTGATAACGTTGAATCAAACATCTGATAGCAGTTACATGATTCACTCATTCACTATATCATATGTTAATCTCTATATTGTAATGTATGTATAGTGTATAACTTGTTTGCTAACCACATCTGACATCCCCTTCTCCTTTCTTCGTGATTCCTGGGAGGTAAATTTTATCATCTAAGCGGAAGAATCAGTGCAGGTGTATGTGTGTATAGAGCATATCTCCTCTGTGTGTATAGACATATATGGTTCTCTGATTATTACTATATCCATCTTCTAGGTTCTAAGTGTCTCATAATTATTTACCTCATAAAAATAAAAAAGTGCATAATCTGGAATACTGGGCTCGAGAGGAACAGAAGGTGTTTTGAGGGAAAGGAAGAGAATATTTGAATTGTGAAAAAAAAGATATATCCAATGTTTGAAAATGTGGTGTAATGCTAAATTTTTCTACTGGAATTGATGTAATGCTAGAGTTCGGAGTCCTTACAGTTTAAATGATTCATACCCTGCAATATCCTTGTATTATGCGCCAGTACTGGCTTGGTATTTGTATCTATTAATAAATTATCTTTAACTTATAAAAATGATTTGAAAATTGCAGGTCCACGTACCATCATTATGTATGCTTGATGGAGTTCACTCACAGCATTTTTTTGGAACTGGTGTAATCATATATCATTCCCAAAACATGGGCTTGGTTGCAGTTGACAAAAACACTGTAGCAGTGTCTGTTTCTGATATAATGCTATCTTTTGCTGCTTTTCCTATCGAGATTCCTGGAGAGGTAAAGCCTATTGTTGTTAACACTCTTACCTGCTATATCAGCTAATTTGTGTTGAGCAGCTCGGCAATATTTTCAGGTAGTTTTCCTCCATCCTGTCCATAATTTTGCTCTAGTTGCATATGATCCTTCTGCTCTTGGGGCTGCTGCTGCTTCGGCTGTTCGTGCTGCTGAACTTCTTCCTGGTGAGTGCAAACTTCCTCTCTTGATCCTTTATGCATTGCCTTTCTTATACTTCACCAAATAGATTCCCCTTTTTTTTATTGTTGTTTCTGATGGATTGGACAAAGTGATTTGTATCTATTCCAGTTGCTTTTCGTGCATTGTAGATACACTCCTTGGTCAAGAAGGTGACTGCAGTCGAAAATTAGAAAAGCTCCTCCTTGTTAGATGGTGTTTTATACATCCAGCTCTGATCATAATGTGTTTTAGGTTTTTCAGAACATAATCCAGCTTTGGCACCATCTGTTTTCTCTTCTCTTTTTACGATATTATCGTTTAATATTATTGTATGGTTAGTGGTCTTGTAACCTAGTTGAGTTTTGATAACAGTGGTCTCCCGCTCCTTATTGATACACTCTTGCCAAAATGGATCTGGGAATTGTTGTTAAGCTTAATGTACTGTGCCGATGATGTATATATTAAAAATAAGACCCTTCTTAGAATGTAATGACAATCTTATGATGTGTGGGGATACCTTTGAATGATTATTGAAGTTGAACCCATGCAGGTCCTATATAACTTGACGTACTTATATATCTTCTTGAATATGTTGTCTTATACCACAACTATGCTTCAGTTCCAACCAAGTTGGGATCGGATATATGAATCCTCACTGACCATGTTCTCCATTTAAATTCATCTCAAGTCAACATTTTACAAATAAAAAAGTATTATAAGTACTAGAAGTTATCTAAATTTTTTACTGGCATAAGAATCTCTAATAAAGCTACAGATTCCTAGAAAACATAGGAAAGATGCTATCTTATCCGTAGTATTATCTGCTATTGTTTTTAAAACTATTTTGTTGCCAACAGATCCCGCTCTTCGTCGTGGAGATTCAGTATATCTTGTGGGATTGAGCAGAAGTTTGCAGGCTACTTCCAGGAAATCAATTGTGACCAACCCTTCTGCTGCTGTGAATATTGGATCTGCTGATTGTCCACGATACAGAGCGACAAACATGGAAGTGATTGAGCTTGACACGGGTAACACTGTCCCACTTGTCTTCCTGATTCTGTAATTCTATAGTAGCTTGGCATTTTGTTTTAGGCATTTCTTTGATGCTATCATGATTCATTTTCAGATTTTGGAAGTACGTTTTCTGGTGTGCTGACTGATGAGCGCGGCAGGGTTCAAGCTTTATGGGGAAGCTTTTCAACACAGGTTTGTACTCCCAACTGACACTTCCTCTTGTTAATTTGATGAAACTAGTTCCATAGCTTCTTTTTTGATAAAATAACTGGTTTTACTTTTTCCATTTTCTCAGCTCAAATATGGTTGTAGCTCATCAGAAGATCACCAATTTGTCCGGGGTATTCCAATTTATACCCTAACCCAAGTCCTTGGCAAGATTATTTCCAGTGCCAACGGACCTCCTCGTCTTATAAATGGTTTGCAAAGGCCTATGCCACGATTAAGAATATTAGAAGTTGAACTTTACCCAACTTTGCTCTCCAAAGCTCGGAGTTTTGGACTCAATGATACTTGGATCCAGGTAAGCTGCTACTTCTGAAGATATCTGTTTGGCTTGCTTTTCCTTTTAGCCGTATCTTACGTTGAGTGATTTCTATCTTTTTAAAGTTTTTGATTTAAAAAGACCAACGTAGCCAATGCACCTGTAGAAACTAGATGTCTTTCTTTGAAATATATTTTTTTAAAAGCTTTTTCTAACAACTTAGGCTACCCTCATGGAGAACTAGGCGAGGATTATTTGATGGTGACCAGGTGTTTTGTATTCTAGATTTGTGTGTATATATAGGCGTGGCCCATGTTTGTGATCCTCAACGGTTCTGGAATAGTAATGTTTGTATATACCATCTAAAAAAAAAATAGTAATGTTTGTATATGCTAGTTAAATGTGGAGCTGGAGCCTTAGCAACGGTAATGTTGTCTCCGTGTGACCTATAGGCCACGGGTTTGAGTCATGAAAGCAGCCACTAATGCTTGCATTAGGGTAGACTTTCTATATCACACCCCTTGGTGTGCGGCCCTTCCCTGGACCCTGTGTGAACGCGAGATACCCTTTTTATGCTAGTTAAATCATAAATGTGAAAAAACATGTGCACTCAAATTGTAAGATCCAAATCTTATGTTTTTGATAGTACCATTTATTAATTTTATCATGTAGCTTTGTTATAATTTACTTATTGTGATAAAAATTAAGTTTAAAATACATTGATATGTTAAAATTGCTGTCACACAAATAAGGTACTATTATGTTTATCTGTGCACTTCCTACCCTGACTTTAGTCTTCTGAAGTTTACAGGTATAAAAGTGATATTGAACCCACTCAATTCCATATTGTATCTTTCACACTCTAGTGCACCTTCTATGTTTGGAATTTGGTTAGATGGGAGATCCGTGGATCTGCAATCATTGATCATAAGCATCTCTGATTGCTTGTTGAATTATTTGCCCTAGTTTCTGTTATTAAAAAATATAACGGTTTATGTTCCTGTGTTTGCCTCTCTTTGTCTGCTTCAGCCCCGTTTAACTTTTTTTTTTCTTGGATGATATATATTTATAATCGAGGCTAGGTTTTATGCATAGTGAGCATAAAACATATCAGATAATCATCAGAAGATGTTTGAAATGGGTGCACCATGTGTGTGATGTGAGCATTTTCTTAACATCTGGCATATCTTCTAGGCCCTCGTAAAGAAGGACCCTATGAGACGCCAAGTTTTGCGAGTTAAAGGTTGCTTTGCTGGTTCAAAAGCTGAAAATTTATTGGAACAAGGGGACATGGTCTTAGCAATTAATAAAGAGCCAGTTACATGCTTTCGTGACATCGAAGATGCATGTCAATCATTAGACAGGTCTGATGACAGCGAAGGAAGGCTTAACTTGACAATTTTTCGTCAGGTGAGCCTCTGGAGCATTTCTTTTACATTTTCTTCTGTGTATTTGACCAAAAGGACTTCACTACTGTTAACCTTCCTTGCTGTCCTGCTTGGCTGAGTTCTTCATTCTCTTAGATCCTTTTAAGTTATTTGATGAATTCTCAGGGCCATGAAATTGAACTACTTGTGGGAACAGATGTGAGGGATGGAAATGGAACAACTCGTGCATTAAACTGGTGTGGTTCTATTGTCCAAGATCCTCATCCAGCTGTACGTGCACTTGGATTTCTTCCCGAGGAAGGACATGGAGTATATGTAGCAAGGTGAGTAGTTGTTAGGCTGGAAGGCTCATTTAGATGTTTAGAAAGTTGAAAGCATGTTTCTTGAGAAAATTGCAGCAAAATAACTGAAAAATGAAATAATTTTCTTTTACGCATTTGTGTTAAAATGAAGAGCAAAGTCCAAATTAAGACAATTTTTTTCCCCCAAGTTTCCGACACCTATTGGTAGACCTAAATCTGAAAGAAACAAGAAATATTCTTGTGTTAACCAATTTCGTCATAACTTATCAACTGAAAAAATAGAGTTTATTATAATTATTCCTTGTTATTGTTAAAAAGAGTAAGGACGAGATAGAGAGAATAATTGTTGCTAGTTAGTAAAATTGTTAGATGTGCTGAAAAACTATTTGTTGGGCAAGAGAAATCACTGATCAGCATGTAGCAAGGATGTTTTTGTTTCAGACGAAGGGCTCGTTGAGCCTTTCTAAATTTCATGATGCATGCATTTGGTAATGCATCTAATGTAAAAGAAAGAGAGGGCAGTTGGGCATCTTTTGTTGAGTTAGCAATTACTAGCTATTTGTCCACTATTATTAATGCCTAAACTAACTCTCAGGTGGTGTCATGGAAGTCCAGTACATCGATATGGTCTTTATGCACTTCAATGGATAGTTGAAGTTAATGGAAAACCAACTCCCACTTTAGATGCCTTTGTTGACGTGGCGAAGGTATGCCTTGTTATTTCTTAGATGATTTGTAAACATTATATGTTGATGGAAAGGTATGAATATCAGCCTAAAATAATCCTTACTGATCTTATAGTTTTTGGTTGAGATCTTGCTACTATCCTGGTTCTTATGCTAACTATTTAACTTTTCACAGACAATAGAGCACGGAGAGTTTGTCCGTGTACGAACAGTCCACCTGAATGGGAAGCCTCGAGTACTTACATTGAAGCAAGATTTACATTACTGGCCAACATGGGAGCTGAGGTTTGATCCAGGAACTGCTATGTGGCGACGCAAAACAATCAAAGCTTTGGACTCTGGTGTTTTGTGAACTTACTCGGCTGAATAGGCTTTCCCGTGGGGAGTGCAAAATTGTGGAACGTGTAGAAAGTTCACCGGGTGCGTTGATAGTTACTCTAACTTGTTAGAGTTGAAAGTCGCCATACATCAGTATATGCAAAATCATATAAAGGAGGTATCTGGCTTTATGTCCTATTTGTTGTAAATAACCATAATTCGGATAAAATTATTAAGTGGTAGTAGAATTTTAGACAAGTTATAAGTGCTAGCGCTATACATGTCTGTGAATCAGAGGATGTAAACCATGAACTAGGAGTGGACTCAGATTCCTGGTGATAATCCCCCTTTTTCCCCTTTAGGCTAAATCCATTTTTTTCATTTGAAATCATTGTGTCAATTTAGCTGACTGTTAGATCCCATTGATGCCATTGCTATAATATTTGTTATATTCCTTCTTCTGACATCTCCAGAATTTTGGTTGGTTATAACTAACGCACTAACTTGTTGTAATAGACCATTGAACTTGTTTAGAGGTGGAAAAGAGTTGTATGGGAAGAGAACAGTTGGAAGAAATGTGATGTTCTTTCTTTCAATTTACTCCTCTCAATAATAGACAATTATTGAAATTGAGAATCAGAGTACTTATCACTTGTACTGTTGCCTCTGAGAAGATATAGGTAAAAAATAGTGTCTGGAAAAAAGTCATTTGTACTACATTGCACTACAGATGAACATCCTTCTAACGAAAGCCAAATGCTTAAAGAAAATTAGTGTGCTGATACAAAATCGTACCTTCATTTGGTGCATTACTGAAACCAGCCAAGGAAAAGTGTAACAAGTATCAATAACTTGCTGTTCATCCTTTTGATTGTCCCATGATGACTGGCAGCCGATGAGTAATCGGATGGTGGTGGAGGATTCTTGTAGTAGAATGGCAAGTAAGGCAAAATTGGATTAGGAGGTGGAGGGCCATACTCATACACTGGTGGAGGGAAAAAGTATCCACCCGGCGGCAAATAATACCCCGACGGTGGAGGGTAGTAGACTGGCCCTGAAGGTGGCGGCGGTGATGCAGCAGGGGGAGTTGGTAGCTGCGGTGTAGGTGGTGGCGGTGGGCAGTCGGTAGGGGCGGGTGGAGGAAGGCAAGAATAGGGACATTCATTTGGTGGTGGTGGAGAAGCATACAGAATGCCTTCATTAGAACTTTTTACTTCCGACTGAGCCTTTTCAAAAGAACAAGTGAAAGTTAATGTTAGGATCATTAGTGGAGGAAAAAGGCAGAATTTTGAGGCCATGGTTTTTCCAGAAATGCAGTAATGGATGACAATTGGGTAGATATATATACAAAAAGGAGAAGGGATCCATTGGAAATGGTGGCCTCTGTAATGGAATATAAGGAGGGTACCTTTTTTGTCAGCGATATAGTTGGTTGGAATAAGTGAATTATTATTGGAAACTTAGAAAGCAACTTTGAGTAAAAATTTGATTGAATCTTTTACTTTTTAAGCATCTTACGTAAAAATGCAATCAACGGCTTCCCTTTTTGCCTTTTTCTCTTTCTGAGTTAAAGTTACATGCATATGCATTTTCAATGTGAAAATTTACTGTATCATGTCACTTATAGGGTCATTATATGTAAATTGTATAATAAATTAACTGATAACCTAGTAAATACGGTAACTAACTTAGCTATTACATGCTAACCACATTGATAGCGTCAAAAAACGTTTTACACTGTTAATGCATCCTTAAGTCCTTTTTATAGCGGTTTTATTCCTGTTCTATCATAGTACTAGTAAACGTATGAGATGCAAACGTAAATGTCGTTCTAGCTATTCCCTCAACCGCATTTTATTTTTCATTCTACTATTTAGACCCCAAAGTAAGAATTATCATGTGTGATCTTGATGAAAACTCTTTTCCCCTATATGCTTTCGAATCTATTCCAAAGTTATAAAAACAATTCTTTTCGTTTAAATAATACAAATATGTAGCTCTAGATTTGAAATTAATATTCTTAACACCGTGAAATATAAAATATTTGTACATTCTATTCATAAATTTAAATCAAGGTGAATATTCAAAATATTCAAAGGAAAAAAAAGGCGAAGCGATTACAGATAAAAGTTCATAGGCATCAATGCGAGCTTGGCTGCATGTGGCTGAAAAGTGCTTCGAATTTCTGTATTAGTCTGCCTTTGGAACCCAAAGCAACAATGATTGAATCTTTATAGACTTCTTTTTGAGAAGGGACTTTCTTAAAAGTGTTAATGAGTCTTTATTCCGTGCAAATTAATGCTTGTTATAACGCAACAAAGAAGGAATTATTGACTCAATTAGTTGTCACTTGAAACCGGAAGACTCCCTTTATAATCAGATTGCCACATGTATGGGGTCCATCTCTTTAGTTTTATTATCAATCTTCATATATCCTTGAATTTCTCAAGTTCATCAAGTTGGTGTATATTATAGTTATATACGCATGCATGTAAAAAATTCACGAGAATCGAATCTACCTTTAGGTGATATGTCAATTTCCATGTACAAAAGTAGAAAATCACAACTCCCTTATCCTCATCTGTAATTCTGAACTGTTTGAGTTGATTAATCCTGGCTTATATATGTATCATTTGAGTGGGATGCTTAATTTGAATTGAGTAATAAGTTTGGAATACTTTGTGTAAAGAGCTTTGTAACTTGTACTTCATACAACACTTGTGATACACAAAATGTACTATAATATTGGCTCCAACAGTAACATCACTCTTTAATTAAAGGTAACTTAAAAGTTGGTTTAGCGAGTTAGGGATCGGAGAAATTTAAGAGAAAGGTGCTCCTAGCTAGATAATACTACTAATTAATATTCTTGGCAGTTGTTTTTGTTCCCGTTAATAATGCTATTTCCAACTCAAAATAATACGGGTCACGGTCGGCTAGACGATGAGAGATAAACTTTATCATCAAAATGAAAATAGCTTGGATCATCAGCTAAGGCCCCTAAATGATCGCTTAACGATAAAAGGAGGTGCAGAGACAACCAAGAGATCCGTCAAGAAGCTGCCACCAATAAAAAAGTGTATAATAACTCATTAATTGAGCGTTCTCGCGCAAGTGGGATGTAAACCCAATTTTCTAATTTTGGCATAAATAATACATCAGGGAAGAAGCAATTAATTTCAGGTTTAACTATCTCTGCGGGTAAAAGAGTTTCACGTTTTACTATACGACCAGTATTTTACGGCTATTATTCAAAGCTATTGCTCTAAATTTCTGCAAAATAAGAGATTCAATAAAATTAAACTTGCTCGATCTTTTTGTAGAAAAAAATCCCTGCGACTTGCTAAAGGAGATTGGGTGAATTTCTACTAGCCAATATCATGTGGAAGATTAGAACATAGACGCGTAGTACTAATTTGCAAAAAATAATGAAAAAGAATTCTAAAATATATGTACTCATTTATTTTATATATTAATTTAGATAAAACGTGGAGAAATGAAAAGAGCAATCCACTCTTTTTAAAATTTCCAAAGGGAATGATTTTAGAAGTTCTAAATTAGAGCATGAAAGCCTTTAAGATACAAGAGCAACAGCTGTTTTAAAACCAGCCATACTTCTCCAAATTCAGTATTTATGTCTCAATTTAAACCATATTATCGGAGAAATATAAAAATATACTAATAAATATTGTTAATTCACCTTTTGATCAGGTAATTTTCGGGAAAATCATATTTATTATATTTAATTGAATAAAATTTGATGTGATATTTTGTTATTATTAATTTTGTACAAACAAATAAAATCACATAAAATGTTGGAAGGAACAAGTAAAACGAAGAAATTAAATAATCACGAGTGGAAAAACTAATTAATTCAACTCCTCGATTTTGGCTAATACTACTATTTGGACATGTGTCAACACCGTACAGTTGATTAACACGTGGCCTATACAAGCACCTTCAGAAACCAACACGTCTCCAGTTCCATATTTAAAAACATCATCACCGCCACTGCCCATACTTTGACATTTGCAAAATTATCCTATTAAAATCCCCACTCCCTTCTTCCCTTAATTTCATAATTCATGCTTCTTTTAGCAAAATTTGTGAGTAAATTTACAAAAATCGCAGCCTTCTTCTTCTCCCTCTTTGTTCAAGCTGGTCCTCTGATTGTTTATTTGGGTTATACTACTACTACTACTTAGGACAAAAATGGCGATTGGTGTTCCATTGTGTGTGCAGTGTGGCAATGCTAGCAACCCCTGTAGGTTAGTCATTTTACTTTCGGCTTACATTATGTGTACTTATGTTTTAAAAAATTTAAATCTATTTATGTATATATTGTTGAATGAGAGTTTTGAAGCAGCAACCATAAAGTTATTTTTAGAGCAAAATTAATGTTATTTTTGTGAAAAGCAGTCACTAATGCAACTGTATATCACGTCCTTTAGGTACGAATTTTCCTCGAATCCTGTGTTTGGAATGCCTAGTGCATATATTGTTACTCTCTCCGGGCCATTTTAATTAATTTTTTCAGCCGTTATTTTATAATCCATAATATTGATTTTATTTTTTTATATCAAGAAAGAATTAACTTTTATTTTTCGAACTTGCTCTTGGAGTAAAGAATCATTTCAATATTATTATTAATTAATGATTTCGTTATATTTGAATTTATTTACTGAATTTACTAACTTTAAATTCTAATTCACGTTCAGGTGCAAAGTGGTTGGTCCAACACTTGGTTTCTTGGCTTTCGCTGCAGCGGCAATTGTGGAATGGCCGGTGGGTGCACTCGTTTATTTATTCCGCCACTCAAAGGGCCGCCGTATTATGGGTCATCCTGCCACCGTCATTTATCCTTCTGTCACAAACTCCATTCCTATTTAACTTTTATCTTCGTTTTCCACCTTTAATAATGATGTGAGAAATGTTGCTCGCATTTCACTTTGTTTTTACCCCACCATAACCTGTATTTTCATGTTGTACGTTTCTCAGTTTTAATTAGTACCTAGTAAATAAATCATAATGTATGCTTTGTTACGGTAACGGTTGTCTGTCGTTTATATTCTCCAGGCCCTTGTGTCACTTATTTTTACTTTGTTGCAGCACAGCAAATAAGTGCAATGCCTTTTTTTTTTTTTTTGGGGGGGGGGGGGGTGGGGCAGAGGCGGATTCACGTGGAATGGGAGAGGGCACGTGCACCCATGCTTCCCGTGTATTACGGGGATATTTTTCGGATAAAGTACTTAATTTTTCACGTAGAAACCTATGGTCAAAGGAGCATTTGGTGTAGTGGTAGCTTTGTGCATCATTGACCCCATGTCGTCAAAAGAGCATTTCGTTCTTTTCTGTTTTGTTTAAATTTCATGCCTTGTCTTTCTTTTTTTTCATGCATTCTTCTTTTTTTGGTTCATCCTTTGATATATCCTTGAATTAATCATTGAATTTAACACTTGTAACTATAAATAATAATATTATTATTGATAATTCTCCGAGGTAAATTTTAGAAAATCAAATCAAACGGTGGGTCAGATGGTGCACTCATCGTGCTGAAATATTGGATCCACCTTTGGGGTGGGGTAATATTATGGGGCATAGGACTATTGGATGCTTCGTGTTGGACTACGTACGTGGCATACATGGTCAATTAGTTTCTCTCTGACAAATAAAAAGTGAATAAATCCGTGTTATATCAATATATCTTCTAATCTTGAGCGTTCGGTCTTGTTTGGACAAATGGTTAAAATAGAGTTGATGTTTTATTATGGTTGAGTTCTTATTGTATTTACATGAAATCTAGTAATAGTTAAAAAGTGAATGCAAATAGAGACGGGGATACACGCAGAATCGAAAGAACAGGCAAAGAGAAACGCTTACGTTCTTAATTATTTTTTTATCCTGGATTTATTTGGGCTTTGATCTTCTAATATTATTGGTTAAAACCGAACTGTTTCCTTTTGAACAAGGTACATAGATCACAGAGTACTTAAATTTTATGAGAAGTATGATAGGAAAGATCATAGGAATAATTTTCCAGGCAGTACTTGGTTTGTAATTGCAATCGAAAACACATGCAAAACAAACTGTGAGATATAAACGAAATTAAAATTCTCGGTAAAAATCTATTAGAGGAGTCTTACAGGGAAATATATCAGACTTATTACTAGTTCGAAGAAAGCTTTATCAAAGATTTGAGTACAACGAGGACATTCGTTCAAATATTAAATTATCAAAAAATTACTAAAGAAATTAATATTAAGGGCATATTAATAATCAATTTGAGGCTTTTAGTTTTAAGGGGAATTTGAAAAAGAAAAATCATTAAGTAGATTATTATGTGTTGGTGCTAAATTATAATTGAATCCAAAAAAGATAAAGTAATTCGCTGTATAAATGTATAAATTACCTTTCATTTAAAGAATTAAAATAGAGTTGAGAAGAAAAGACAAGAATTAAAATAGAGAGGAGGAGAAAAACTATAGTTAGTTTCGAACCCTCATCCATCATCATAAAAAGTGAGGAGATGTAATCGCTTAACCTACTTCATCGTGCAACATTTTTGTGCTTGGGGCGCAAACAAATATTTTAGATATATACGTATAGACAGATATACATAATATATATGTACAAAATTTTTGACAAACCTAGCAAGGTCCGTGACCCCACCGACATTATTATTGGAGTTTTTAGTTGTGGAGATTCAAATATTCGACGCACGTGCGTTACTTTTTGCTACGGGCATGACTCCTTATACAATAAAAAAATCAAACTAACAAAAAGTAAATAATAAATTGACGGCAGATGGTAATTACCATAGAAATCTTAATTTTGTTGCATGACTCATCCTTTAGCAAATTAAACGGAACTCAATTTAGTTTGGACTGAAGAACTGGATAATATAAAGTCGAATCGAATAAGGAAGGGAACAACCTAAATAGAATTCAACTTACGTATTTTAGACATTCAAGTTCAGTTCTATATGTTATATCATGGCTGTTAGGTAAATAAATAAGAGCAAATTCTTTACTGATGGGGAGTTAAATATTTTGTATATGGTCGAGATCGAATGCTTTCGATGTATATGTATGGAGCTCCTCCGAAGTCTGAGTCCGGGTTAGACCAAGTTCGAGCTCGAGGGACCAGATCCGAGTTCAAAGGCGAAGCACGATGCGTGATTGTACTATTCCGTACTAGACGGTTAGACAGTTGTACCAAAATATTCTTTAATGTAAATAGAAATATACGTTATTTAGGAATGCTTATATTATATAAAGGAGCCCAATAATTTGTAAGACCATCTTTTGCTGAGCAAAGAATATACTTTCTACTTTTTCGCCTTTTGTTCAACATTTTCCTTTAACTCTATTGTTCTTACTTTACTACTCTTAGCCTATCTCGGGGTCATCATCTCGAGGCCACTACTGTCAAGTATTATTGGTTTGATTCACTTATCTTTTTTCATTCTTACATTAGATTTCTTGATTACTAATTGGTATTGAACTAAATCACATATATTTAAGATCACAAATCAAGTTTAATTGTTACTCGTATTTTCGAGGTAAACAGTTTGGCGCCACCGTAGGGCTAAAGATCACAGTGATTATTTCTTTACTGATTCTCATTATACACGTTATCTTTACACTTTTTCTTGTCAAGATTTTTCGATTCTCATGCTTGAACATGTCTAGCACACAAAACGCAGTAGTTCATGACAATGAAGGTCTTGGAGAAAACAGTAACGCAGGGGTTGGTGTACCACCGATAAACCCTGGGGAAGTGCCAAATGCGAAACCAGTTGATGTTAGTTTGCACATCGCTTTGAATGCAGATCTATCCGATGACCCTGAAGGAAATACGCAAAGGGAAGCCTGACCCGGTGGCCAAAGATCACAAGGAATGGGGATTGGGGACTCAACCTCCAAGTGATATTCGAGATGTTGCAAGCTTAGCAAATCGATATCGTTCAACTTCAGAGTCAGAACAAAACTCGGCGAACTAGTAAATACTTGGTGCATTGAACCAACGTTAGAAAGGTCTAATGAAAGTGTCTTGGGGACTGACCACACGATTGTGAAAATGCTCTAAGAGCTTAGTAAGAGGATCGAATCCGCAGAAAAGAAGACCAAAGACTATGAGAAGAAGGTGGAGACTTATAACTCCTGTGTAGACCAGATACCGGGGGCACCATAGTTATCCGAATACAACTTTAGCATGGATGCATCAGTAATTGTGTCGGCTATTGGAAAAATCAAAGATACTAAGGGGCACAGGCCCATACAAACCGATCCTTCCCAAAGAAACCCGAGCTTGATATGCAAATATCATGGTACATATGTCCATAGAAAAGAGGATTGCCGAAAGCTAAGGGAAGAGGTGGCTCGGTTGTTCAACGAAGGCCACCTTCGAGAATTTCTAGGTAATCGGGCTAAGAATCACTTCAGGGAGAGACGCAAGGAAAAATTAGCAAGAAGAACCACATCATGTAATCCACATGATCATTGGCAGAGCCGATGCTCCTCAACGGCCTATATTCAAGCGCACCAAAGTATCAATCAATCAAGAAACGGACTCGGAGCTATGTGCCCGAGGATGCCCTACCATTCTGTGACGAGGAAGTAGAGGACATCCCAGCCTCACAACGACGCCATGGTAATCTCTATAATTTTAAATAAAGTTCAAGTTAAACGTGTTTTAGTGGATCCGGGTAACTCATCAAATATTGTGAGCACGTGATTTTTGCCCTACGTGAGAATCACTCCCAAACAATTCAAAAAAAAAAAAAAAAATAGTATTGTGTTGTGCGTGATTTTTGTGATTTTTGTGTTATTTTTCTTATTATTTGCATTTTTAGCGTGTGCATGTCTATTATTTAAATTAATATAAAATACAAAAATATTTGCATTTTTGCATATAAATTCATGTTTGTAATTGAGAGTAATTAAGTTATATTACGAAAATGAAAAATAACAAAAATATGTATTTTTGTACTTTTAGCATTTAATATCCATATTGTGCAATTTTATTTTTTGTTATTATATGTGATAATTATTATTAGAAGTTAACTAGTAATTTTATAAACTAATTTAGTTCTATAAATTAATTTAGGATTTTAGAATTTTTAGTGATATTTTAAGGAAATAAAAGAAAAGAAAAAACACAACAAAGAAATGAGAATCAAATTTGGGCCATTTTTTAAACTTAATTCTTCTAAGCCCAAATCACATTTGCCCAACCCATCCATAACCACCCCTTAAACCCGCCCAATACCCAAACCGACCCGGTCAGCCCCATTCAATCTAAGCCGTTGGATCACTTAATCCAACGGTTTAGATTAAAACACCTATTCTAACATACCCAAAAGACCCCAAATCAGATTTTCAATTTACCCCCAAACCCTAAATCTTTCTCTCTTCTCTCATTCTCCAGCCGCCAGTCACGACCCCCCCCCCCCCCCACTTCATATTCTTCATTCCTCTTCCAAACAACCACACAGCCGCCGGCCCTTCCCCCTCGTCGCTGCCATCCACCGGCCGAGCACCAACACCCATCGGCCAGCCACCGGTTCGGCCCCTATTCGTTTACAAACGAACCAGCCACCAGCGACTCCCGTCCAGCCGCCATCGTCCAGCGACTCCCGTCCAGCCGCCATCGTCCAGCGACTCCCGTCCAGCCGCCATCGTCGTCCAGTTCACCGGACGATTCCCCTTTGTCTTCGAACCACAGCAACGACCACTGCCATTCTCGCCGGCCAGCACCCTCACCACGCCACCCTCGTGACCAACAAGACCAGCCACCAGACGACCCTCCATTGAACCAGCTCCAATAACCATGAACGAACCTGCTCGACAAAACAGTGGCAACATTTTTCCAACTTCTGTTTCGTCGTCTTCTCCGCATCGTCGTTCTCTTCACATTGCGCGACAAGGGACATCAGATTTGTTTGGCGCTATAGATTTTTTCTGTTGAATCGTTGACTGAATCCAGCTTCGAATTCAGTCGCCATTTCAAGTCCGATTCCGATAAGTTCCTCGTTTCTCTTTCTTTTGTTCCGTCTTGAATAGAGTTTTCTTTTCTGCTCTTGATAATGTTTTTCTTTGATTTGTTAGATATTTTTTTGAAATCATCTTGTATTATGTGTCAATTAATCTTGTTCCATACCTCTGTCGATTGGGATTAATTCATTGTTTGGGAGTAGTTAATTGTTTGTTTTTTGAGCTATTATAGAAATTTTGTGAATATGGATGCTCGGTTGATTTTGATGTCTGTCGAATGTAATTTTTGATTCAATTTTGCTGTCTTGTTGAGTTTTGCTTAGTATTAATGTCATTTTTCAGATTCAATTAGGATAATTAATCAGAATCAATATACTTAGTTTGTTAGACGGATTGGGTATAACTGTTAATCCATTTGAGTATTCATAAGCTAAGCCTTAGAGCGCAATGACATGGAATGGCTTTGTTGAGACTGCTGGACAGCATCATTTTCCAGTGATTTTTGCCTTTAAGAATTGTTTAATTAGTAGAACCCACACTTACACAGCTTTAAGTAGATGTCAGGGAATATTTTGGTAAGAAATTAGTTTGTTAAATTCTTTTGAATGCTCTTAAGAGCTGGAAAATGAAAACACATGGGGTGTGACTAAAAGGGGTCAAAAGTAATGCACATGGGAGGGAATATACAGCTGAAAAAGGTTTGAAAAAGGGGAATAACATGGATTTTTTTCAGATCTGGAATTAATTAAAAATGGGCTGTTAATTGGGGTCTTTGAGGCTATAAAAAAGGGGACACATTCCCACAGAAAGGGAGGAGAATGCACACTCACTGAAGCAAACAGAAACACATTCTATCTCTCAAAGAAAGCTGAAAACAAAGATTTTATTCAGTAAATGGGTCTTAAAAAATCGATTTCAGTCTGTTTTTGGAATCAATTTTGAAGATTATTTCTTAAGAGTTTAAAAGATCAGCTTCATGTTTTGAATCTTGGCTTGACTCAAGCTCGGTCAAGTCTATTTGTGTTGATATTGTTTGTTGCTGTTTGGTTTTCCTCTTCACAAACTTTCTGGGCTGTGTTTGTGGTTGTTTGGAATCACTGTTGTAAACTGCTAGTATACTCTTGCTGGGATCTGCTGTTGCTTTTGTTTTGCTGTTCGTTCACTGTCGAACAAATCACTGACCTCCTCTTTTGCTTTTGAATTCCAGGTACACGGCTACAAAATTCCTTGTGGTGTAAGCCTTTAATAAAAATCGGAAATGAGAATGTCTGTTGGTTTCAAGCATGTGGATCACTGTCTATTCATTTTTTTTTTTGAGAATTAGATGAAGTTTTCTATACATATTTGTTAGTATAAGAGTATATTTATATAATTGAATTATTTTATGTTTAAGTCACGGTTTGTTTTAGATTAATTCAACATCTCTCGTTAATATATGACTCTTTTGTTGAAATTAGTATAAAGTTCGAATCTTGTTCAAATCAGCAATGAATATGGTTTAGATAAAAATAAGTTGAGTTTCAAGTATATATGTTAGCAACAAGTCATTAGAATTAGCTTTGAAATTCAATAGTCAGTTTGCTTTTATTTAGTTTGTAACTTTCAATTATTCTATTTTAGCTAGTCACGGGAGAACAGACATTTTCGATCTAATTGATAAGCGAAATATTAAAATTAAAAAATATATGCTCATATCTTTTTTTAAAAGTCTTATTCGCATTAGATATATTTCCGATTATTTAGTAGCAAATCTTAGCTAAAAAATGGAATCGTTTCATGCATCGATGCCTTTTTGATTTAATCGAGAAATAACTTCAATAAACATGTATACCAATCAAAGTATCATCAAAGTTAATATTTTTCGTTTTACTTAGAATTAGACTCTCGTTTAAAGGTTTGAAGTGTACAGTTCTATTTTTAACAAAAGCTGTTTTAGTCTATTAAAAGCATATAGGATAACATATATAAAAATCAGATATTTTTAGCCATTTATAATAATTGAAGCGACCGTGCTAGAACCATGGGATCCGGGGGTGCCTAACACCTTCCCTCGGGTCAACAGAATTCCTTACTTAGAATTTCTGGTTCGCAGACTTCATTTGAAAAGTCGTAATTTTCCTCGATTCGAGATTTAAATAAATCGGTGACTTGGGACACCTTAATTTATTCCAAGTGGCGACTCTGAAATAAATAGAATAATCCCGTTTCGAACATTGTCACTTAAATTGGAAAAACTCCTCGCGCTCCTACCCCCGGGTAGCGGGCGCGCCAAAAGGAGGTGTGACATTGATAATATTCTGGGGACGCAAACCCAGAACCACTGGTTCAGGGTTTAAGAATTCGAGCTTTGAATAATTATTTTATTTGGCTTATTTATTATCCGATTTTATTACATGTTTATATTTGATATGCTAAATGTCGCTTTACCGCTTTGATATTTTGTGAACTGTATATAAATTGTGCCGATACCCATTTTCTTTCTTTCTCTTCTGAGTCTTTTGAAATACAATACCGGGCATTTGCTGGACATAGCCCGTTTTTCTCAAGATAGCTGTGGTGCTTGGCACCCGGTGATGGATTTTGTAGTCACACATGTTTAGGCGAAGAGTTTTGTCAATTAAGCCGGAAAGCCATGCTACCGGTGCACTTGACACTCTTCGGCTCGAGTTGTCCGCTCGAGTTAAAGCCGGTCTAGACACTTTTCCAACAGGATGATGACTTAGAATAACAAGACCTTATGCCGGATCCCCGATAGGAACGTTTATTTGCATCATGTGCATATTTGACTTAGGAGGCTCAACACAGGGGTTGGGCCTGTCTAGGACAGGTGTACCTGAAACAAAAAGACCAACTTGTTGCATCTTTTTGTGTGCATTTATTTGTTTCGATCTTACATGCCGACTGGTTTGTTAAAAAAGAGGAAGAAGTGGAAAACGTCGGGGTATATAGTTAAAATAATTTTATGAAAATAGTTAGTTCTTTGAAAATAAATTCTGAAAAAATGCAAAAAAAAAAATAAAAAAAAAAAAAAAAAAGAAATTTTCAAACTAAATTTTCTTAATTTTATGAAAATAGTTAGTTCTTTAAAAATAAATTCTGAAAAATGCAAAAAAAAAAATTCCAAATAAATTTTCTTAATTTTACAAAAATAGTTTAGTTTCTTTGAAAATAAATTTCCAAATAAATTTTCTTAGTTCCTTTGAAAATAATTTGTTTTAGAAATGCTGTTTAAAAATAGTTTGTTTTCTTTTCTTAAAATGGTTTAGTTCTTTTATGACCGAACTACGCTGGTTTGATTCTCACATGGTGTGAGATACGTAGGCAACCTTCATCGGGTCCAACCTCCCCTTTTCCAAAAATAACCAAAAATATCGAAATTGATTTTTTCGTTGTAAATGTGTTGAGTGATGCCGTTTTCAAAAAAACAGCCGAATGTACCCGAAAGGGACGCCGGAAGGCTGACTTTGCATAAACGGCCACTTTTGGGTCATGTTGTAGATTTTTGGTCGATTGACCCTCATAGCCTTATAATCTTCGTCCCCGAGGCACTGAAAGGCCGTATTTGCAATACCGGATTTTTTAATTTGAAAAAAAAAATAATAAAAAAATATATCTAAATTTTAATTTTTGTCATAAATAAGTCAGGTGATGCCGCTTTTGCCAAAAATAGTCGAATGTTCCCGAGAGGGACGCCAAAAGGCTGACTTTGCATAAACGGCCACTTTTGATCATTTTTAGGATTTTTGGTCAATTAGCTAAACACGATCTTAAAATCCTCGTCCCCGAGGTGTTGAAAGGTCGTGTGTGCAAAACCATGTCTTTTATTTAAAAAAAAAAAAAAAAAAAAGCAAAAAATAAATGAATATATTTTCCTTTCTTCTTTTAAAGCATTTCTTTCAAGAATTAGTTGATTTACTCAATTTCCGGTTTTCCGAACTACGCCCGGTCTGATTCATGCGGGGACATGATACGTAGGCAATCCACATAAGATTCGACCATCGCCGAAAAAAAAAATGATGAAAAAAAAAAAAGAAAGAAAATTGATAAAGAGGGGAAGAAGATGAAAGCAGAGGAAAGTATAAACCGGAATAACGCATTACAATCGATTACAAGTAGCAACACGATCAACTGTATAAGTGCATCACACCCAACGTGAGATTACTTATCCGTTATGTTGTTTCGGACTAACCGTTTGTTTGCCAAACTCCAGGTTTTAGAAAAGGGTGGTTGATTTTGTGGTACTCTGGCCTCACATTCATACTTCACGAGGTCCAAAGGAAAAGTTCAACAACCCGTTGCTAAATCAAAAGAAAGCGTCCATCCTTATTTCACAAGGTCCAAAAGAAGTGCCAACATGTCTTCAGAAATCCCCCTATCAACCGTTCCCGTTTTGGAAGAGAGTTCTGTGTCAGCCGTCCCGGCTACTGAGTCAGCAGCTGCTGAAGAAAATAGAATTTTGCGATGTCGAATGCTGGAGATGTTAAATGACTGGAATAACGGGAAAGAGCCCCCAAGTCTGATCCCTGGGTTCCCCGAACTATTCCTCAGGTCAAGTGGGATTTCTAATACTCCCACCAATTACTCACCCACTCTGTTTGGGTATTCTAATGTCACAACCCTCTCTGAATCACCCTCCACTTCCTATCCTCGGGTGACAACATTAGATACATCTGCAAGAACATCTATTGGTTTGCCCGTTCCAATCACGGCGCATCCCGGCACGCATACTCCTTTCTTTGATTCTTCTTCTTTCACATTTCCGGCACCACCCCTTCCACGGGATCCTACCCAGTTTGCCGCCAATGTCTATCCTCAGCTCATGCCAAGCCAAATTCCAAAAGCTCCCGAACGGGATGAAATGGCAAAAAGAATGAGCAGCTTGGAACAGAGCTTGAAAAACATGCAAGGTCTAGGCAGACAGAAGAGTGTTTCTTACGCAGATTTGTGCATGTTCCCACATGTCCATTTGCCCTCAGGCTTTAAGACGCCGAAGTTCGAAAAGTATGACGGGCATGGCGACCCTATTGCTCATCTAAAGAAATACTGCAATCAATTGCGAGGTGCCGGCGGCATGGAAGAATTGCCGATGGCATATTTCGAAGAAAGCTTGATCGGGATAGCATCAGAATGGTACATGGATCAAGACATATCTCGATGGCACATCTGGGATGATTTGGCCAGAGATTTTGTGAAACAGTTCCAGTACAACATTGACATTGCGCCAGACAAGAATTCTTTATCGAACTTAAAGAAGAAACCCTCCGAAAGCTTCAGAGAATATGCTATTAAATGGCGAGAGCAAGCATCCAGGGTGAAAACCCCTATGGACGAAATAGAAATGGTCACTACTTTCCTCCAGGCTCAGGAACCAGACTATTTCCAGAACATGCTGTCAGCAATGGGAAAGCCTTTCGCGGAGGCGATCAAGATTGGGGAAATGGTAGAAAATGGTTTAAAGACGGGAAGGATTTTGAGTCAGACAGCCATTCGAGCGACCTCCCAAGCAATCCAAGGAGGGTCTGGAGGAATATCAAAGGGTAGGATGAAAGAGGAAACATCCATGGCAACTTCGGGTGATAGAAGACATCACGTTCCTAGACCCTTCTTTTCAGAAAGAACCCCCCAGCATTATTACTCTGCTCAGGAAATGCCCTATATCCCTCAACCATATGCGGTCATGAATGCTCAACCTTTTGCGCAACCGCAACAGCATGTCAGTAGAAACCAAGCTCTATTTCCAAGAAATCAGCCTCCCCACCGGAACCACTATAATCCTCGACCTCCGCAGAATAACTTCCGTCCTTGGGAACAGCCAAAGAAGTCAAACTTTACCCCAATTGGTGAATCTTACTCTAATCTATTCCCGAAACTTGTCCAAATGGGTCTACTGCAGCCGGTTCCTCGGAATAGACAAAACCCGGCATCGCCTTCCTACAAAGCTGGTGTCAGGTATGCATATCATTCAGAGGCAGAGGGCCACCATGCTAATGACTGTTGGACTTTGAAACAAGCAGTGGAGAATTTAATAGAGCAAGGGAAGATTGTGTTGAAGGATGAGGATGTCCCAAATGTGACCAATAATCCGCTGCCTGCTCACAATAACGGGCCGATAGTTGGGATGATCTGTGAAGACGAAGAATTCGATCGAGCGCTTAAGGTCATAATTGCTGTTGCTGACGTGGAAAGGAAGCCCAGGGCGGCCCCGAAACAAGAGAAAGGGGAAAAGAAGAGTAAAATCACTGAGTTAGAACCAGAAAAGGAAATTGGTGCACCTAAGCAAGCCTATATGGCATGAGAGGCAATTAAGACACCACAGCTGAATGAGCCAGTGTTTGTTGGACGCGTACCGCAAAAGCTTAAGGACCATCAAGAGAAAGATAATGAGGATTCCATGATTGAAGAGAATGAAGGAAAACATGAGGCAAAGCTCTGCGATACTCACATGGTCGAGCCAAGGAAAGGGACTATCACCATTGAGATGGGATCGGACACTAAACTCCCAAACTGAAAGGCTAGGTCATTCCCGATCAGGCGGAAGCCCAGTAAACTTGTCCTGCCGCATTTTTATGCATCCAGAGTATTTCAGGGTGTAAATTGGATGTTTCTTTTAGTTTTTGTCTTTAAATTTCCGAATGTGAACCCTGTTTTTATCCTTTCGATTCCAAGAAATGAAATTAATATTTCATCGTCCGTTTCCTTTTCTTTTGTTATTTTCTTTATTTTTCTTTCAGATTTTGGTTTAGTTTTCTTTTTCTCTTCTCTTTAATTCAAATCATGCAGCTTTAAATAACATGACATGCTTGCGGACTTCATGCCTAGATCCTAAAACGCTGTCAGACTTCAGAATAATGAATCGAGAGTTGAAATGCACAAAAGTTTATTTTTGAGGAAATGAAACAATGAATTGGAATAACCGAAAGAAAATTGGTTCGCATACAAAAGGTTTGTGTTGTACTCAGAGAATACCCGAGTAGTTATTCCAACAAAGAATGGCCCATACTTGCAACAAGAAAGTGCGACCCTGGAATCTCGAAATAAGAACAACCGACATTAAGGCGCATTCCTCCTCATTACTAAGAGACAAAAGAAAAATTGGCTCCTGATTAGAAAGATCCATACATCATCTGGAAAATATCACTGAGAGGGATGTTGTATCTGGGAGACATTGAAGGAAATGATCTTGAAACGGCAGTCAATACAGATGCAGTATAAAAGTACTATGTCAGGACTTCCTGCGACGTTGGCTTTTGTATAATTGAGATGACGAAGGCTTTCTTTCTTGCTACCCCAAACACTATGAATCCTTCGTAAAACCCTTTGATCCGGTTACCTTTCTTTGGCTACCCTCTTTGGAATCCAAAAAAAAAAAAAAAAAAAAAAACCAAAAACAAAAACCAAACAAAACAAAACAAAACAAAGTATCCCGAACTACGTTCTGACTTGATTCCGAAAGGATACGTAGGCAACCTCTTCCTGAGGTTCAGTCACACCAAAACAAAAATCCCAATTTCCCCAAAAATTAAAGTGGGGCAGATGATATGACGGTTCAATTTAAATCCGTCAAGATGGTTCCAGAGTTGTAATTCCATTCAATTTCCTTTTTACCCAAAAAACCTTGTTCAAGTCCTTCGGATCAATTGGCAAAGGCAAGGAAGTGAAGAATGTCATTGACGGAAATCTGACACAATCTGAATTGAGAGAAACAAAATGAGAGAGTCTTATCGGTGAAAACCTTCGGGCACCATAAGGCGATGGCGATTGGAAAAGCTAAAAATGAGAGAGTCCGTTTAGTGAAAACTCGCAAAGAGCACTATCAGGCGATAGTGAGAAGAGAAATGAGAGGGATCGATTGGCGGAAACCCGCAAAAGGCGCCACCGACCAAAAGAAAGACGTCCATTCACTAAAGAATTTTGGCAAGATTCCCTGGTTTTGAAATTATGAATCAATGGGTTCATAAGAAGTTGGAAAGTTTATGTGGGTCAGGCATCCAGTCCAAGAAGCATGTCATGTTTATTTGAAGTCAGCATGCATCCCAGATAAGTCCTTCTTTTTTCCCCGAAAGGGACGTTTCTCTTTAAACTCATTTCCTTGCTTTTTGTATAGTTATTCTTTGAATCCCTTTCGGTTTAATTTTAATTCTGAAACTATTACAAAGAAAGGCGGCAGGACCAGTTTTACAGGATTCCGTCTGGTAAAAAGGCAAAGAAAGATACCCAGCCTCAGTGGTGTATTGATCCAATCCCGACTGATCATGAGGGTCGATCATTTGCAAAGGAAAGGACATTAAGAAGGAAAAGGAAATCAAAGGCTAAGGTTTTAAAAACGGAACGAGACAGAAAGACAGAGCCCACACGAGCGAGTCCTCAAAGAATTCCGAGTTTGAACCCGGTCAGTTGAAAAGAAGTCACCCCCAAAGACAATTGGTAGCAAAGTTCTCAATGGAAATGGGGCAATCAAGGCCACAAAGTCAACTACTTTTTCAACTAATAAAATGTTCTTTGTTGAAAGCAGGTCTATTTAATTGTGCAAAAAGAAGGTACAACTCAAAGAAGTGAAGTACCAAGCATTGAAATGGCTTTGGAACAAGGAAATCGCATAAAAAGGAAGTTTCTTTTCAAAAGCTTTATCTTATGCATCTGTTAAAAAAAAAGAAGAGAAAATACCTAAAAGAAGGCCCAAAAGGAAGAATAAAAGAAAAGAAAATGAAAACTCGAAAAAAAAAAAGAGAATCAAATCATATCAGTCCAATATCTGTTTGGACCCCGGTCAGAAAAACCGAGGGTCTTTCCGGCCAGAAAGCCGTGAAACTTTATCCCCGGTCAGAAAACCGAGGATCTCCCCAGTCAAAAAACTGCGGAGCCATTTACTTTTACCCCGGCCAAAAAACCGAGGATCTGACGGCCAAAAAGTCGTTAGATATTGTTTGAATTCCGGCCAGAAAGCCGTGAAACTTTTATCCCCGGTCAGAAAACCGAGGATCTCCCCAGTCAGAAAACTGCGGAGCCATTTACTTTTACCCCGGCCAAAAAACCGAGGATCCGACGGCCAAAAAACCGTTAGATATTGTTTGAATTCCGGCCAGAAAGCCGTGAAACTTTTATCCCGGTCAGAAAACCGAGGATCTCCCCAGTCAAAAAACTGCGGAGCCATTTACTTTTACCCCGGCCAAAAAACCGAGGATCTGACGGCCAAAAAACCGTTAGATATTGTTTGAATTCCGGCCGGAAAGCCGCGAAACTTTTATCCCCGGTCAGAAAACCGAGGATCTCCCCAGTCAGAAAACTGCGGAGCCATTTACTTTTACCCCGGCCAAAAAACCGAGGATCCGACGGCCAAAAAACCGTTAGATATTGTTTGAATTCCGGCCAGAAAGCCGTGAAACTTTTATCCCCGGTCAAAAAACCGAGGATCTCCCCAGTCAAAAACTGCGGAGCCATTTACTTTTACCCCGGCCAAAAAACCGAGGATCTGACGGCCAAAAAACCGTTAGATATTGTTTGAATTCCGGCCGGAAAGCCGCGAAACTTTTCTTCCCGGTCAGAAAACCGAGGATCTCCCAGTCAGAAAACTGCGGAGCCATTTACTTTTACCCCGGCCAAAAAACCGAGGATCCGACGGCCAAAAACCGTTAGATATTGTTTGAATTCCGGCCGAAAGCCGTGAAACTTTTATCCCGGTCAGAAAACCGAGGATCTCCCCAGTCAAAAAACTGCGGAGCCATTTACTTTTACCCCGGCCAAAAAACCGAGGATCCGACGGCCAAAAACCGTTAGATATTGTTTGAATTCCGGCCGGAAAGCCGTGAAACTTTTATCCCGGTCGGAAAACCGAGGATCTCCCCAGTCAGAAAAACTGCGGAGCCATTTATTTTTACCCCGACCAAAAACCGAGGATCCGACGGCCAAAAACCGTTAGATATTGTTTGAATTCCGACCGAAAGCCGTGAAACTTTTATCCCGGTCATAAAACCGAGGATCTCCCAGTCAGAAAACTGCGGAGCCATTTACTTTTACCCCGACCAAAAACCGAGGATCTGACGGCCAAAAAAACCGTTAGATATTGTTTGAACTCCGGCCAGAAAGCCGTGAAACTTTTATCCCCGGTCAGAAAACCGAGGATCTCCCCAGTCAGAAAACTGCGGAGCCATTTACTTTTACCCCGGCCAAAAAACCGAGGATCCGACGGCCAAAAACCGTTAGATATTGTTTGAATTCCGGCCGAAAGCCGTGAAACTTTTATCCCGGTCAGAAAACCGAGGATCTCCCCAGTCAGAAAACTGCGGAGCCATTTACTTTTACCCCGGCCAAAAAACCGAGGATCCGACGGCCAAAAAACCGTTAGATATTGTTTGAATTCCGGCCGGAAAGCCGCGAAACTTTTATCCCCGGTCAGAAAACCGAGGATCTCCCAGTCAAAAAACTGCGGAGCCATTTACTTTTACCCCGGCCAAAAAATCGAGGATCTGATGGCCAAAAACTGTTAGATATTGTTTGAATTCCGGCCAGAAAGCCGTGAAACTTTTCTTCCCCGGTCAGAAAACCGAGGATCTCCCCAGTCAAAAAACTGCGGAGCCATTTACTTTTACCCCGCCAAAAAACCGAGGATCTGACGGCCAAAAAACCGTTAGATATTGTTTGAATTCCGGCCAGAAAGCCGTGAAACTTTTATCCCGGTCAGAAAACCGAGGATCTCCCAGTCAGAAAACTGCGGAGCCATTTACTTTTACCCCGGCCAAAAAACCGAGGATCTGACGGCCAAAAACCGTTAGATATTGTTTGAATTCCGGCCAGAAAGCCGTGAAACTTTTATCCCGGTCAGAAAACCGAGGATCTCCCAGTCAGAAAACTGCGGAGCCATTTACTTTTACCCCGGCCAAAAAACCGAGGATCTGACGGCCAAAAAAAAAACCGTTAGATATTGTTTGAATTCCGGCCAGAAAGCCGTGAAACTTTTATCCCGGTCAGAAAACCGAGGATCTCCCCAGTCAGAAAACTGCGGAGCCATTTACTTTTACCCCGGCCAAAAAACCGAGGATCTGACGGCCAAAAAACCGTTAGATGTTGTTTGAATTCCGGCCAGAAAGCCGTGAAACTTTTATCCCCGGTCAGAAAACCGAGGATCTGACGGCCAAAAAACCGTTAGATTTACTTTTACCCCGGCCAAAAAACCGAGGATCTGACGGCCAAAAAACCGTTAGATATTGTTTGAATTCCGACCGAAAAGCCGTGAAACTTTTATCCACGGTCAGAAAACCGAGGATCTCCCAGTCAGAAAACTGCGGAGCCATTTACTTTTACCCCGGCCAAAAAACCGAGGATCTGACTGTGAGCACGTGATTTTTGCCTTACCTGAGAAGTACTCCCAGAAAACTCAAAATAAAAATAGTTTCGTGTTAGGAATGATTTTTGTGATTTTGTGTTATTTTATCTTAAATTTACATCTTTTTTTTTTTTTGTGCATGTTTATTAATAAAATACAAAAATATACATTAGGTTTTGCATTTTTATGTGGTTTACATTTAAGTGATATGTAATTGTGTGGGATAATTGTATGCATATATATATATATATATATATATACATGTACATATATATATGTGTAGTAATGAGATCAAATTTGGGCCATAGTTTAGTCCAGAAAAACCAGGCCCAAGCGAATCCCAGTCCGCCCAGCCCAATACTCACCCCAGCATCTATCATCGTGGCATTCGATCTGGACCGTTGGATTTTATCATCCAACGGCCCAGATTAATCCTTTAATTCCAAACATACCCGGTCCAAGACTCACCCAAACGACATCGTTTCGTTAAGTGGGTGGATCCTAGCCGTCGATCTAAATCGATCCAACGGCCTAGATCCAATCCCATGCGTGGTATATATTCCTAATCCCTTACCCCGCCCCCCTTTCAGACCCCCCCCCCCGCTTCGTTCATCGTCTCTCTTAGAGACGAATTAAGCTTCCGCCGTCCACCACCGTACTCGCCTGCCGGAAATCGCCTCACGGCGGTTCCGGTAGGCCAATCAAACCCAAACCAATGCCAAAATCTTCCCCTCACCTCACCCATCACGAATCTGGCCTCCGCTAACCTCGAATCCCTCCGGAGCTCCTCGAATCTTCATTTGAAGATTCGAGTCAAACTCGAACCAATGCCAAATCACCCCAAACTCACCCCAAACCCTCACATGGCTTCCCTCGTACCCCGCCGGCTTTCGTTTGCTTCGAATCTAACCGGAAATGCAAAAGCCCCAAATCCGAGCCTATGAACCCTAGATTTCAAATTAGAATCTCCGGTTGAATTCGAGAGAGATTGAAGCCTAATAGAGTTTAATTGGGATGTTCTCGCTGGAGAACATCTCAATTAAAGTCCTTTAGACTTCACATCCAAGGCCAAGCTCAAAACAGTCCGGGCTTTGCTTCGATTTCGATTGCGTTCGAGGTAATCTCCCTTTTTCCTATCTATTTTTAACTAGGTATGTGTTGTTTGTGTGTTCTTTGTTAGATTCAATTAGTTTAATTTTCTTCTTGGCCGGCCATAGTTGTCATTTCTTCTCCAAGACCTCTTGTTTTGGTCAATTGTTTTCTGTATCGCTTAGTTGAATGTGTTAGTTATAGGATACGAACTCGCGTCGATTAGCATCGTCGAATGGTTAACTTCGCATATGTCCGGCATTCGTTGAGATTTCAGAATCATTGTTAGCCAATTGATCTGTTATCATTGCTATGTGTTGTAGTGGATTAGATGTCATCTTCTAATTACCTAGGTTGAGTTATTTGAATTACCACACAGTAGTTAGCATTCCTGGATTGAATGGGACTGTTTGATTGGTTTGAAACTGAAATCATGATTCAAATTAGCTGACTAGGAAATCATGGGTTAACATTTAGAGTATTTAGTGTCCTGCACATGAGGCAAGTTAGTGGAATCCACTGTCACAACAGAGCAACCCACCAGTGCCCTGCACTTATCAATTTTTAATTATGAAAACCCCATACTTGGACATGGTTTAGTGGGTTGGACAGAAGAAGGATGGGCAAGGGTATGTTCTGCAGACTCTGGGTGCTCCTAGGTGTTGTTTTGGTTATAAAGAGATAGGCATTGATACCTGAGAGGGATACACATTTTTAGGGAGAGTGAGACAGAGTAAGGGCTGACAATACACATATACAAGACTATAGATAGAGAAAGCTAGGAAGCATAGAGGAAGAGACTGTTTCATTGGCTTTTGGTCACTGTTTTCGTGTGTTTTAGTGGGGAGTGGCTGAGTGTTTGGTCATTTGGTTGCTTGTTGTTCCTGTGTTGGTGTTACTGATCTCCTGCTGCATGCTACTGCTGTGTTGAGTTTGTTGTTGGCTTGGGTTGTTGTGTGGCTGCTGTTGGTCCATCATTTGTGGTTGATTCTGCCGGGTTCTTAGTTCTTCTGCTACTGTTGTTTAGCTTATGATTGGGTGTTGATTTGTTGCTGTTTTGGCTCTCGTTTTCCCCTGCTATTGGTCTGTTGTTGCTGCTGTCCTGTGCATTTGGTGCTACTGGTCTTCGTTGCTGTTTGATCCAGTGTGATTGCTGTTGGTCGTGTGGTTGTTGTTGTTGTGCATTCTGCTGCTGCAACTAACTTCTCCCCATTGTAATTTCCAGGTATACATTCGAGCTTATTCCATGTAGATCTCATGCTTGAAAAAGGAAAATGAAAAGAACTGAAGTTGGCTCATATAGTTTGATTGTTTATTACGTTTAAACTGTTTTCTCATATATAACTTGTTGAAGTACTGTTAGCATTCCTATTGTACATAACATTGGATTGTATGAATTCGAACCTTTGAAAACATTGTTGGTACTCGAGCTTTATCAGATATTTGAGACTATTAAGATGATTGTTAATGGGTTTGGATTTCAATTAAGCTTAGCGGGTAGAGAAATTAGAAAGGATTCACTGATATCCTATTGTGATAGCATTTCCAGAACAACATAGGTTGATGGCATAAAAACAGGTTCGAGTGTTGAATAAGACATTATCACTTAGACTAAATCTCACAATAAGTAGTATTAGTAGTTAATGAAGATAGACTAAAATAATCCGTTAATGAGCGTTTGTAGATCAACTAATTTGAATGATTTTGTCGGAATTTACTAGGTCACTTGAGTAAATAACATCGCTTTAAATAGCAATTTGAATAAAATTAGTAACTAATGTAGTGACGAACGTTAGCATGAAGTTCAAAATGACCTTTGTATTACACATAGTTAACTCCATTGGCTCAATTCATCTAATACGGTCGGTTTAAATTAATTAGAGAATGGTTAGTTTGTTCTGATATTTTGCCAAATTCGTATGCTATTTATAATTTTAGTTTTAGTATTATTCGCTTGTAGAATAAGGCATAAAACAATTTCCCTTATACAAGCCCGAGTGCAATTTCCATTCACATTGATTCAATAACTAATAAGAGGTCCGAGCTTATAAACATGCAACAAATTAGGACCTTTTCTCTTTTATTTAGAGACGAACTTAGTAGAAAAAATGTAGTCACTTTAGGATTGTCCTTTTAAAATAAACGAGATGAGCCTCACCAAAAATACACCATTGTGGGGCCCTCGAATAGTTGTCATGAAAACTTAGGCTTGAAAGGACCGTCTAGTAAATTTCACGATCCTTTTCCCAAAGTTAAATAGACGATAGACTCTTTAGGCACGACTTGAAATAAAATTACTTTCCTGAATACGGGTGTGCATTTATGTGACCCAAATCTTACTCTCGGCGAAACCGAAATACATTAGAGTCGCAGGCGTACTGGTTACGGTGCGGCTCGAAATGTGTTTTCGTAACGTCGCAATTCTTCTAAAAAATAAGAGCGGAGCATTAAAAGCACACCGTCAAAATATATAAAAGAATCAGATAAAAACAAAAATTGCAGTTGAGCGACCGTGCTAAAACCACGGAATCCGGGAGTGCCTAACACCTTCTCCGGGTTAACGGAATTCCTTATCCAGGTTTCTAGTTTCGCAGACTATATTACAGAGTCATAAATTTCCTCGGTTCGGGATTAAACCGGTGACTTGGAACACCATTGTTTTTTCCAAGTGGCGACTCTGAACTAAATAAATAAATCCCGTTTCGAATGTCCTTTAATTGGAAAAACTCCTTGTGCCCTCGCGGGCGCGCCAAAAGGGGGTGTGACAGCTCTGGCGACTCTGCTGGGGACGATGACCTCGAACTTCGGTTCGGGGTCTAAGAACTCGAGCTCATTTAAATTGTTATTTTGTCTATATCTGATTTTATTACATGTTTAATTAATGTGCTACATGTCTACCGCTTTGATATTCGTTGTACTGTATATACAAACTGCTATATGTTTACCGCTTTGATATTGCGTGAACTGTATATAAAACTGTGCCGAAAACCCGTCTCTTCTTACCCCCGGGGATGTGCTTACTGGTTGAGACTCCCCTTTCTATTAGTGTCAATACCAAAGTAAGAAAAGAGGCAGGATAAGTTACAAAGCCGGACGATCCCGCGGGTCCCCGGTACGTAGCTCCCTCCTCAAATCCGAGTCGTCCGCTCGGGTACACGGTCTAGTATCATTGAAAAGCATCGGGATATTGAGCCTAGATTCAGGACGTTTAGTTGCATCATCTCTGACTTAGGGGACTCAACACAGGGGTTGGGTCCGTCTAGGACAGGTAACCTGAAAGGAAAGACCATCTTGCCATATCATATTTGTTGTTAGCATTTATTTAGACTGACATGCTGACCGGGTTCCTTTAAATACCGAAGAAAAAGAAAAAAACACAAAAGGAAATAGTATGGGAAGTAAATAACTTTCAGAAAAATACAAAAATACGTTTCGCCAACAAGTCCACGAATTTAGTTTGCCAATAAAAGACGGCAGAAGATTGACTTTGCCGACAAAATGGGCTTTTGACAAAATGTGTTTTTGACAGTCAATAAAGGAAAGATAGTTGTCTTGACGGACCGAACTACGCGAGTTTGATTCTCACCGAGTGTGAGATACGTAGGCAACCTTTAAACGGGTCCAACTCCCATATTTCAAAAATAAGTTTCAATGGCGGAACGCCAAGATATTTAATTTTGCCTTAACGACCACTTTTTTGACCAGTCAATTCCTGGGGCCCGTTTCGTTTTTTGGGGCAAATAAAAATTTCGCTTTCATCTAAGAATTACCTTAAATAAATGTGCAGAATGAGCACGAGTCAGAATACAACCGAAGCTATCATAAACAAGGTCCCCTTAAGTTTGCACAGGTGGTGGAGCAACTTGGGTGAGCTAGGACAAGATGCCGTTAAGCTGTACTTGGGAGACCTAGTGGGGCTGCTAAATATTCCCCCGAGAGGAGACATCATACGAGCTTTGATCTCATTCTGGGATCCGGCACACAATGTGTTCCACTTTTCAGACTTTGAACTCACACCAACACTGGAAGAATTAGCCGGATATGTCGGAAGACCAAAGGTCCCTATGAGGGATCAATACCTTATTGCACCAAGGGTGGTGACAGTACACCGGTTTTTGGATACGGTAAAGATCCGCAGAACTGTACACAACCCAGACTTATCAGAAGGGTTCTGCACTTTGGCATTTCTATATGACGAATATGGTCATTATGGGGGCTTTAACAAACACAAAAGCAAAATCTGCAGCGGAGACAATCGGGTAAAATGGGAGGAGCATAGACGCATCGCCTTCATGATAGCTTTCCTAGGTTCATTGATATTTCCTAGAAAAGATGGGAATATCAACATACAAGTGGCAGGGGTCGTCAGCACTTTGATGAAACAGAACAACAATACTTTGGCTCCCATGATAATATCGGATATCTCTCGTGCACTCACCATCTGCAAAGCCGGAGGAACTTTCTTTGAAGCTTGCAATGTATTGCTCCAAATGTGGATGATCGATCACTTATGTCGTCATCCGCAATTTATGAGGTATAGTTCACCGAAGAAAACTTGTATAGAAGAATTTCCTGCAAGGGTCGAGGGACATGAGTTGCCGGAGGGGATCGGCGGATGGATACGACTTTTGCGTTCGACTACAGCCAGCGAGATAGAATGGACGTTTGGTTGGCTACCCGTGGAAGAAGTCATATATGCATCAGCCGCAGAATCATATTTATTGCTAATGGGCCTCAACAGCATCCAACCCTACGCACCAGGTCGAGTATTGAGACAGTTGGGACGATGCCAAATAATCCCAAAAGAAGAAGACCTCAGCCCGCATGCGGTTGAAATTGGACCAGGAGGACAGTTCCCCGAAGCACTGGTCCGAAAGATTTGGAGTGAGTGTCAGACATTAAAAATAGACACTCGGGTGCGAGATCGAGCCCGGGGCGAAGTATCGTCGGAATATCCTGCATGGCATAGTAGAGATCTGGAGCATCAAAGGCCCGCAAAAAGGCCTCACCTCAGGGAGTTTGCTGGAGCGTCACGAGAACAATGGGACTGGTTGGCTAGAGAAGAAGCCTACAGAACAAAGATCAGCAGGATAGAACAACGGACCCAAGAACTCCAATTTGAAATGGATGTGCAAACTGCCGCCAACGAAGGAGATAAAAAGAAGTTGGCACAAGAAAATGACTTTCTGAGAGCTCAAATCCAGCAAATGAAAAGGGATGCTGACAGACAGTTGAGGAGTCGGGCAGACGAAAAACTGATAAAGGGTCTGAAAAGCCGGGTTGCCGATGTCCAAAGAGAATTGGAAGAGTCTAAGGCCCAAACAGTGAGAATCCGAGCTAGCTGGAGAAAGGAGGCACATCAACATGCACTTCACCTACAACGGGTGGAAGAGGATTACACCGATATCGTCACCAGTTTAAGGGAAGCAAATGTTGTCCTCAGAGAACGGGTTTTCAAGCAAGCCCAAGATGCCAGAGCGGACCTCGACCGTTGCCACAACCTGATGGCTCGACTGCAAGAACAAATAGACAGGCTCTTAGACCAAGTCACCAACAACGCTCAACGATTGGGGGCGAAAAACCAGCAGATAGAGCGGCTACTCAGAGAAAGGGACATGATCAAGGACATAATTGGAGAAATCGGGCACTATGTCACCATGAAGTGCCTAGCTTGTGAACAAATGCCTCGCGCCGACCTTTTTGCTTCAATTATGGGCTATGTTCATCGGATCATGGAAGAATTAAGGGGACTGCACAAGGACCTCACGCCCAGGCCCGCGGCAAGGCCGAATGATGCCTCGCGGGCCCCCAGGAATTTTAGAGCAGTGGACCTTTGATTAAAAATGTATTTTTGAAATATTGGGTCAAGCCAGTTGGCATGTTATTTTACGTTTTCGAGTCAAGCATTTTCTTTTGTTTTGTTGATTGTTGTAAGACGTGTTTTGTAACTACACGGTTTTATTTGATATAAAAGTTACTGAATTTTGCCACAATCCTGTTAACAGAACTACGCTCGGTCTGATTCACGCGAGAACGTGATACGTAGGCAATCCACATAAGATTCGACCACCGCTAAAAAGAAAGAAAAAGAATCCAAAGGTTAAATAACAATAAGGCTTGCAAAGATAGTCGAAAAAGAAAAAAGGAAAAAGAAAAAGAAAAGAAAAAGGGCCGGAATGACGCATGTTAAAAGTACATGTAGAAAGGGTTATTTGGTTAGGTGCATTGCATCCAACGTGCTATAACATATCTGTCAAACTCGGTGAACTAACAAGTTTGTTGCGTATTCCGGAAAGTTTAGCAGTTGGTTTGACGGAATATCCTGGCCAGCCATCACTACCGTACTAGATCCAAAGGACCAGTTACAGTAAGCATGTCGAGTTCCGGCAAGAGTCTCGAGGAAGAAAAATCCGAGCTACAAATCATGAAAGAAGAGGTAGACCGGTTAAAACAACAGATAACAGAGATGCACCTGGCCTGGGCCAGGGAACAGTCTTCACCAAACCGCCCTACTCTCGCCTCAGCTCCCGAACATCCGCCCATCGATCCTTCAACAAGCGCCCCAAGCTATCCATACTTTCAGGGGGAAAACCCATATGCCACCCACATTCCACCGGCCAAACCAAATCCTCCTCCAGCCACCCCTGTTTTTGTGGCACCTCCACCTGCTCCTCTGCAAAGGCCGGCCAGCGAGCCATATGTTCAGATCCATGACAACTCTTACTATCCTCCGGAGCCTACTTTCAGGGCTCCTGAACCACAATCACATACACCTCACTGGGATAATCCGGCAGAACCGGAAAAACACTTCCAAAGTTCGGAACACGAGGAAGTTGTCAGAAAAGTTAAAAGCCTGGAGCAGTCCTTCAAGAACATGCACGGTTTAGGCAACCAGGTCAGCGTCGCCTATAAGGATCTGTGTCCATTTCCGGACGTCCAGTTACCAGCAGGGTTCAAAATGCCCAAATTCGACCTATACGAGGGGCATGGTGACCCAGTAGCCCACCTCCGAGGGTTTTGCAGTAAAATGAGAGGGGCCGGAGGACGGGACGAGCTTCTGATAGCTTACTTCGGCCAGAGTCTGGGAGGATCGGCGCTGGAGTGGTACACTAGACAGGATCCCGGTAGATGGTTTACGTGGGATGATTTGGCTCAAGCTTTTATCGGCCAGTTCCAGTACAATCTTGAGATAATCCCCGACCGCCTATCATTGCTAAAATTAGAGAAGAAGCCCGCTGAAAGCTTCAGGGAATTTGGTTTCCGATGGAGGGAACAGGCGGCCAGGGTGGATCCACCGATGAGAGAGAGCGAGATGGTGGATTACTTCTTGCAGACATTAGAGCCCACCTACTTCGGACATCTGGTAACGTCCGTAGGTAAATCATTCACCGAGGTGATAAAAATGGGGGTATGATCGAGGAAGGTTTGAAGGCCAACAAGATCATGAGTTACTCAGCACTGAAAGCCACCACTCAGGCTATCCAAAGTGGTACTGGAGGAGTATTGGGGAAAAAGAGGAGGGAGGAAGTTGCGGCCGTCGAGTCCGGGGCATGGTTCAGAAATAGAGGCCCCGCACCCCAATATAGCCCACCCCAACCTCACCACCAAAACTACTCTCACAACCCATATAGCCACCCGCAACATTACTATCCCGCACCTGATCCCCATTTTACCGTCCACCATGCACAATCCTATTCTGCACCTCCTGTTCATGCACCGTGGCGTGCACCGAACCCCCAGAACAATCATCCACCCCCAAGAGCTTACAGAAACCCCTCGGGCGCGAGTTTCCGTCCGAACCAAGCATTCAGGGGCGACAGGGCGCCGAGGCCAAAGACTTTCACTCCCTTAGGAGAGTCTTACACCAATCTGTTCCACCGGTTGAAGCAAGTAGGGTTGCTAAATCCGGTTGAAGCTAAGCTACCAAACCCCCTTCCGAAGAACCTGGACCATTCAGTAAATTGTGCCTACTGCTCGGGATGTCCGGGACATGACACAGAAAAGTGTTGGAGGCTGAAGACGGCCATCCAGGAGCTCATTGACACCCACAGGATCGAGGTCCAGACTCCAACAGAGCCCAACATCAACCAAAACCCGCTCCCAACTCATCATGAGACCAATATGATCGAGTTGGTACGGGCGGAGGAAGGAAATGAGAAAGCCTCTCAGACCGTAATGATGATTAAGTCTAGCGGGGTAGGAACGAGAAAAGGGCCAAGCTTTGATGAGTCACCCAGTTGCAAGAAGGACATACCAGGAGAGTCGGAAGCAGGAAAGGAAAGTGTGAACGAAGTACCGGTGAAGCCGGCCAAGATAGTTGTACCGGGGGCAGCAATCAAGCCCATCTTGACAGTAGCAGGCGTTCGAATGGATCCTTTCATCATCCAGCCGGCAACACAGTTGCCAGTAACTGATAGCCGGGCCGTCCCATGGAATTATGCTCGGATTACAACGACCTACAGAGGAAAGGAGGTGAAAGAGGAAGTTTGTGAAGCCCAAGGGTTGACCCGCTCGGGGAGATGTTTTGCCCCTGCGGAATTGAGGAAGACCACTCCGGCAGTATTGAAAAAGCCGGTCACCGATGAAGAGGCGGAAGAATTCTTGAAAAAGATGAAGCTGCATGACTACTCTGTCTTAGAGCAGTTGAAGAAGACTCCGGCGCAAATATCATTGCTATCCTTGCTGATACATTCCGAAGAACATCGGCAAGCATTGATGAAAGTCCTGAATGAGGCACATGTACCGGATAAAATCTCAGTAAGCCATTTGGAGAAGATCACCAATAGGATCTTCGAAGCAAATCGGATCACCTTCACCGATGACGAGTTGCCCTGAGGAAGGCACCGAGCACAACAGGGCTTTATATCTTACGGTGAAGTGTGAAGAGGCGGTGGTTACCAAAGTCCTTGTCGATAATGGGTCCAGTGCTAACATTTGTCCTCTCTCTACACTGGGCAAATTAAAAGTAGACATCGGCAGGGTACGCAAGAACGGCGTATGTGTTCGAGGGTTTGACGGAGGAGGCAAAGCGTCGGTTGGTGACATAGTGCTAATCTTGACAATTGGGCCAGTGGAGTTCACCATGGAATTCCAGGTGCTGGATATGGTGGTGTCATATAACCTCCTGATAGGGTGGCCATGGATCCATGCTGCAAGAGCAGTTCCATCCAGCTTGCACGAACTCGTCAAGTTCGAGTGGGACCAACAGGAGATCGTCGTCCATGGAGAGAACGATCCACAATCAGGCATCATCATCCCCTTTGTTGAAACAGAAGAAGATGTTGGGCCGTGGGTATATCAGGTCTGCGATGTGGTGTCCGCCCACCGAGTTCCGGAAGGGGAATGCATTCCCAATGACAGAATAATTACTGCAGACGTCATGGTAGCGCATGAAATGTTGAGACATGGTTTCATACCCGGCAAAGGTCTAGGTGCATCTCTGCAAGGAATCATACGACCGGTATCTGTGGTCGAAAACGTGGGAACCTTCGGCTTGGGATTCAAGCCAACATCAGAGGACATCCAGCAAGCCAAAAGGAATAAGCAGAAGACATGGGTGCTCCCAAAACCTGTTCCACGCCTTTCCCAATCTTTTGTCGGGTCCGGAGCAAGAGGACATCCAACGACAAAGATTCCCGGTCCTACGATCAGGCCAGACGAAGAGTTCTTCAGGAAATTCGAGGACCTATTCACAGACGTATGTATGCTCGAGGACGGTGAAGGATCCAGTCATGCCGAGATACAGTTCGTGGGACCAAAGGCAAAACTGAATAACTGGAAGGCTACTCCTCTCCCTGTCCGGAAGGAGTCTTGGTAGTTCGTCTTGGATTGTTTTTCTTTCGAAATTTTGTATTGGGGGTTTGTCCCCGGAGTAAAATCCCGTTGTTTTTAGTTCATTTTTGATTTAAGTTTGCAGTTTGTTTTCCCTTTGTACAATTCCCATTAATGAAATTTGGTTCCTTCGTGTCTAATTTTGTTTATCTTTTTCCTTCTTTTTACTTTTCTGAACAGCTTGCTTGCAACTGATCTTAACGATATGGCGTGCTTAAAGATTAATCAACCCAGTCTAGAAAGTCAATCGGGCTTGGAAATAATAACGCCTGAAATAAGAAGTGACGAGAGTGAGTCCAGAGTACGGCGATGATGAAGCCGTAGAAGAAATCGGTGAAGAATTAAGTCACTTCGAGGAAAAACCCAAACCGAATTTAAATGATACCGAGGCCGTTAATCTAGGGAATGCGGATGACGTCAAAGAAACCCGGATAAGTGTCCATATTGAACCCAATTTGAGAGAAGAATTGATCAAAACACTCATGGAGTTTAAAGATATTTTCGCATGGTCGTACGACGACATGCCAGGACTCAGCACTGATCTAGTGGTTCATAGATTACCCACTGATCCGGCATATCCTCCCGTCAAGCAAAAACTGCGGAAATTCAAGACGGAGATGAGCGTGAAGATTAAGGAGGAGGTAACCAAGCAGTTGCAGGCGAAAGTCATTCGTGTCACTCGATACCCTGAATGGTTGGCTAACGTGGTACCGGTGCCAAAGAAAGACGGAAAGATCAGGGTATGCGTGGACTATCGCAATCTCAACAAGGCAAGTCCTAAGGATAATTTCCCACTTCCCAATATCCATATCCTGATTGATAATTGCGCCGGACGCGAAATTGGATCCTTTGTGGATTGTTATGCGGGATATCATCAGATTTTGATGGATGAAGAGGACGCAGAAAAGACGGCTTTTATCACACCGTGGGGGACTTATTGCTACCGAGTGATGCCGTTTGGTTTGAAGAATGCAGGAGCAACATATATGAGGGCGATGACTACGGTATTCCATGACATGATACACAAGGAAATTGAAGTGTACGTGGATGATGTGATCGTGAAATCCAGACGTCAAGAAGACCATGTTGCTAACCTCAGGAAGTTCTTTCAAAGACTTCGAAGGTACGACATCAAGCTCAATCCGGCCAAATGCGCATTCGGAGTTCCGTCGGGAAAGTTGCTAGGATTCATCGTCAGCCGACGGGGCATTGAGTTAGACCCATCCAAAATCAAGTCCATTCAGGAGTTACCCCCGCCGAAGAATAAAACAGAAGTAATGAGTCCGTTGGGAAGGTTGAATTACATCAGTAGGTTTATTGCCCAGCTTACGGCAACCTGTGAACCCATATTCCGCCTATTGAAGAAAGACGCTGCGATAGAATGGACGGCAGAATGTCAGGAAGCGTTTGACCGGATCAAAGGGTATCTGTCAAATCCACCCGTACTAGTTCCGCCTGAGCCAGGTAGACCCCTGATTCTTTATCTGACGGTCTTGGAGAATTCGTTTGGCTGCGTACTGGGGCAGCATGATCTTACCGGCAGGAAGGAACGGGCCATTTACTACCTCAGTAAGAAGTTCACAGTCCACGAGGTCAAGTACACTCATCTAGAAAAGACATGTTGCGCCCTGACTTGGGTAGCCCAAAAGCTGAAACACTACTTGTCTTCTTACACCACTTACCTCATTTCGCGTCTGGATCCGTTGAAGTATATTTTCCAGAAACCTATGCCTACGGGGAGGTTAGCAAAATGGCAAATATTACTTACGGAGTTCGACATCATATACGTGACAAGGACGGCTATGAAAGCTCAAGCCCTGGCCGATCACTTAGCTGAAAATCCTGTTGATGACGAATACGAACCTTTGAGGACGTATTTTCCGGATGAGGAGGTGTTGCAAATTGAGGGGTTAGAACTAACCAAGGATCCGGGGTGGAAGCTCTTCTTCGACGGAGCGGCGAACGCAAAAGGAGTCGGAGTAGGGGCTGTGCTCATATCCGAAACAGGACATCATTATCCTGTTACTGCTCAACTGCGCTTTCATTGTACCAATAATATGGCTGAGTACGAGGCATGTATCTTAGGGCTGCGATTAGCGGTGGACATGGATGTACGGGACGTCTTGGTCTTGGGGGACTCGGACCTTCTGGTACATCAGATTCAGGGAGAATGGGAAACCAGAGATTTAAAGCTTATCCCATATCGTCAGTGTTTGCATGATTTGACCAAACGCTTTCGATCAGTAGAATTCAGACACATCCCAAGGATGCATAATGAGGTTGCCGACGCGTTGGCTACTTTAGCATCAATGCTACATCACCCGGACAAGGTTCGTGTCGATCCATTACATATCCAGATCCGGAATCAACATGCTTATTGTAATGTGATAGAGGAAGAGGTGGATGGTGAGCCGTGGTTTCATGATGTCAAGGAATACCTCAGGTTAGGAGTATACCCAGAGCAAGCAACTGGAGATCAAAAGCGAGCTATTCGGCGGTTGGCGAACGGATTTTTCCTTAGTGGAGGGGTGCTGTACAAAAGAACCCCAGATTTGGGATTGTTGAGATGTATAGATGCAAGTCAAGCCACAACAGTTATGACGGATATACACTCGGGAGTTTGCGGACCACACATGAGCGGATACGTATTGGCAAAGAAGATTCTTCGAGCGGGATATTATTGGCTCACTATGGAGCGGGATTGTATAAGTTTCGTGCGAAGATGCCATCAGTGTCAGATACACGGAGATTTGATTCATTCTCCGCCGACTGAATTGCATACAATGTCGGCACCATGGCCGTTTGTCGCATGGGGTATGGATGTTATTGGACCTATTGAGCCTGCGGCTTCCAATGGTCACAGGTTCATTCTGGTAACGATTGATTATTTTACCAAGTGGGTGGAGGCCAAAACATTCAAATCAGTGACCAAGAAGGCAGTGGTGGACTTCGTACACTCCCACATCATTTGTAGGTTCGGAATTCCGAAGATGATCATTACAGATAACGGTGCAAATCTTAACAGTGGATTGATGAAAGAGGTATGTCAACGGTTCAAGATTACACACCGAAATTCCACACCGTATCGCCCAAAAGCAAACGGTGCGGTCGAGGCAGCAAACAAGAACATAAAGAAGATATTGAGGAAGATGATAGAAGGGTCTAGGCAGTGGCATGAAAAGTTACCATTTGCGCTATTGGGTTATCGCACTACCGTCCGGACTTCGGTAGGTGCAACTCCTTACTTGTTGGTATACGGGACTGAAGCAGTAATACCCGCAGAAGTTGAGATTCCATCCCTCCGAATCGTCGCTGAAGCTGAGATTGACGACGACGAGTGGCTCAAAACCCGATTAGAGCAATTGAGCTTGATCGATGAAAAGAGATTGACAGCAGTATGTCACGGCCAACTGTATCAAAAGAGAATGGCGAGAGCATATAACAAGAAGGTACGTCCCAAGAGATTTGAAGTGGGACAGCATGTGCTGAAGAGAGTTCTACCCCATCAGGCCGAAGCGAAAGGCAAGTTCGCTCCAAATTGGCAGGGACCTTTTGTGGTGACTAGAGTATTATCCAACGGCGCTCTATGTCTGACTGATGTCGAGGGAAGATGCACCGATATGGCTATCAATTCTGATGCGGTTAAGAGATATTATGTGTAATTCTTTAATGCATTTGTCAACGTTTGGTTTCGTTTGTGTGTATTTGGCATTTTTCGGAGAATGAAATGACAGAGGCAATTTTTCTACTACCCAAACACTTTAACCTTTGCTTCCCCATTTGAGCCTTAACTATTCTTTCATATACCCTCTTTCGGAATCATCAAGAAAGATGCGTAACAGAAAAGAAAAGAAACAAAGAAGTAATACAAGAAAAAGTGAACTACGTTCGACCTGATTCCTCAAGAAGGATACGTAGGCGCCACACGGCTCGGTCATAATAAAACAAAAATCAAAAAAATCCCCCAAGCAACAAAACTGGGGCAGAAGTCATTGTTTTCGTTGGAAAGATAGTGTGGATTCCGAAAGTTGTAATAAGCTAACCGTCGAGGCTAAACCTCTTTCTTCGGCCTCACGCGCAGAAACCATATTAAGAACCAGAAAGACCTCTCGATCAGTATTTGAAAAGTGCCAAGTCGTGTGAATGAAAGCCAAGAGTGGCATCCCGACCCTCGATTGAATCCAGGATGCACAAGCCGAAAGGGGATAACGCTCTAGAGGGAATCTCAGGGGTGATACCCTGCCGCAGGGAAAGAAAGCATAAATGAGAGAGCCTTAACGGTGAAAACCCTCGCGGGCACCTTAAGGCGAAGGAAGTTGAGAGAAATAAAATGAGAGAGTCTTACGGTGAAAACCTTTACGGGCACCTTAAGGCGACGGGAGATAGAGAGAAATGAGAGAATCTCATTAGTGAAAACCCTTTGAAGGGCACCGTGAGGTGACAAGACGAGATGGTTACAAGATGTCTGCATGAGACAAGGTTTGGACATCCGTTTACCTCTAGCAGAACGCGGCATCAGAAAGTGATTGATATGAATAGACTGGGTAGTTTAAATCTCAAAGGCGCGGCATAACCATTGGATCAGGCACACATTCAGATAAGTTTTCCTATTTTTGAGTTCAGAAAAGTTTTTCTCTTCTTTTGTCATCTGCGGTCAGTATTCTTTTCTTTTCTTTCATTTTTTCGAAAATTGATTTTCCAAAGCATACTACCAAGTCTCCCAAAGCAGTATATTGAAAGTGAATAGGCATGGAACGAGGCAATAAGACAGAAGTCGTTACGATAATAAGATTGGGATGACAGGCTGAGTGGAAGGTTCGCAAGAATTATGGAGTATGATGGACACATGTGGCATGTCCGAAAGATGATTTCACGCAACGGATCACCGGCTAAAAAGAGTCGGATCAAACCAAAGAGTGGAATAAAGGGAAAGATGAGAGGTCGTTCGGGGAAAAAGCATCGTCCCCAGTAAGCGTCAACGTCGCCCTCAAAGTTCGAGAGAGGCCAAGCAGCTGAAAGAAAATGGCCCCAACAAGAGTGGCACGACCACTCACCGCATTTTGAAACTAACAATTTTTCTTTGATTTAAAAGCAGGAAAAGAGGGTTCGTTGGCAGAAAAGCATACCATCCAGAAGTTTATCAAACTGGGGCAGAAAATTTTCTCCTGTTGCGAAAATTTTCTTGAAAGCAAGGACCCAGGGGATAAGGGTAGAAAGCAACACAAGATGGGGTGATCTTTGAGCCCGGTATCATCCCCAGCAGTTATTGGAAAAAGAAAAAAATGGCTTCGAGATTCCCCCAGCAGTATTACATCCTATAATTTGATCAAGGAAACAAAAGCGTGAGTCCCAGAAGAGGTAGGAGAAGAAGGAAGAGAATGAGGGGTGAAGGAAACAAAGAATACTTCCTCGGCAGCATCACCCCCAGCAGGCGAGTAAACAGTTCCAAAAATATCCCCAGCAGCCAGAAGAAAAGTAATACGACCGGGGAAAGCAATTCCAAGACAGGATAATTCAGAAGAAAAGGTGGTCCGAGAGGCAATGCGGGAAGAAGGAAATGGTACAAGAGGCAAGGTAGGTAATCAAGATAGGATGAAATCAGTGAGTAGTAGTTGAAGTCAGGGAGCCCGCCCGGAGAATGGAGTGGCGATTTAATTTTGAAGTTGTAGTTGAAGTCGGGGAGCCCGCCCGGAGAATGGAGTGGCGATTTAATTTTGAAGTTGTAGTTGAAGTCGGGGAGCCCGCCCGGAGAATGGAGTGGCGATTTAATTTTGAAGTTGTAGTTGAAGTCGGGGAGCCCGCCCTGGAGAATGGAGTGGCGATTTAATTTTGAAGTCGTAGTTGAAGTCGGGGAGCCCGCCCGGAGAATGGAGTGGCGATTTAATTTTGAAGTTGTAGTTGAAGTCGGGGAGCCCGCCTGGACAATGGAGTGGCGATTTAATTTTGAAGTTGTAGTTGAAGTCAGGGAGCCCGCCCGGAGAATGGAGTGGCGATTTAATTTTGAAGTTGTAGTTGAAGTCGGGGAGCCCGCCCGGAGAATGGAGTGGCGATTTTATTTTGAAGTTGTAGTTGAAGTCGGGGAGCCCGCCCGAAGAATGGAGTGGCGATTTAATTTTGAAGTTGTAGTTGAAGTCGGGAGCCCGCCCGGAGAATGGAGTGGCGATTTAATTTTGAAGTTGTAGTTGAAGTCGGGGAGCCCGCCCGGAGAATGGAGTGGCGATTTAATTTTGAAGTTGTAGTTGAAGTCGGGGAGCCCGCCCTGGAGAATGGAGTGGCGATTTAATTTTGAAGTCGTAGTTGAAGTCGGGGAGCCCGCCCGAAGAATGGAGTGGCGATTTAATTTTGAAGTAGTAGTTGAAGTCGGGGAGCCCGCCCGGAGAATGGAGTGGCGATTTAATTTTGAAGTAGTAGTTGAAGTCGGGGAGCCCGCCCTGGAGAGTGGAGTGGCAATCTGTTTTAATTTGGTAGAGGAAAGCGGTAGAATGTAACGAAATCTCCGGCATGAATCCAAGTTCGTAAGAAGAGAAGGAGCCTCGGAAGGAACGCCAAGTCAGACAGGATGGCAAGGAGCGCGACAAGATCAAGTTAAAAGGATAGATAAAAACTTGTAGTACTGTAACTTAGTCTAGCTTCTTGTTTTTGTTTGCTTAGTGCGGTGTAACAAGGAAATCAGCTAAGCAGTGGTAACAGCAGCAACAGCAGTAACAGCGGCAACAGCAATAACAGCGAGATCGCAACAGGCATGGTAGTCCCAGCCACCAGAACTTCCCGAACTACATTGACCTGATTCCCTTTTAGCCAGGGATATGTAGGAGACCTTTGAAGCAAGGTTCGGTCAAAACTTTTCCAAAATGCTTCATACGGAGTGCTCGAATGGGCAAAAATCGCTTATATCCGCTCATTTATCTTTGCACGAAAACTCTGCGTGTTTACGCGCAAAGAGGGGCAGCTGTGAGCACGTGATTTTTGCCTTACCTGAGAAGTACTCCCAGAAAACTCAAAATAAAAATAGTTTCGTGTTAGGAATGATTTTTGTGATTTTGTGTTATTTTATCTTAAATTTACATCTTTTTTTTTTTGTGCATGTTTATTAATAAAATACAAAAATATACATTAGGTTTTGCATTTTTATGTGGTTTACATTTAAGTGATATGTAATTGTGTGGGATAATTGTATGCATATATATATATATATATATATACATGTACATATATATATGTGTAGTAATGAGATCAAATTTGGGCCATAGTTTAGTCCAGAAAAACCAGGCCCAAGCGAATCCCAGTCCGTCCAGCCCAATACTCACCCCAGCATCTATCATTGTGGCATTCGATCTGGACCGTTGGATTTTATCATCCAACGGCCCAGATTAATCCTTTAATTCCAAACATACCCGGTCCAAGACTCACCCAAACGACATCGTTTCGTTAAGTGGGTGGATCCTAGCCGTCGATCTAAATCGATCCAACGGCCTAGATCCAATCCCATGCGTGGTATATATTCCTAATCCCTTACCCCGCCCCCCTTTCAGACCCCCCCCCCCCCGCTTCGTCCCTCAGAAGCTCTCAAAGCCCAGCGTAACGCCGCCCTCCCCCGCCGTACTCCGCCTGCCGGAAATCGCCTCACGGCGGTTCCGGTAGGCCAATCAAACCCAAACCAATGCCAAAATCTTCCCCTCACCTCACCCATCACGAATCTGGCCTCCGGTAACCTCGAATCCCTCCGGAGCTCCTCGAATCTTCATTTGAAGATTCGAGTCAAACTCGAACCAATGCCAAATCACCCCAAACTCACCCCAAACCCTCACATGGCTTCCCTCGTACCCCCGCCGGCTTTCGTTTGCTTCGAATCTAACCGGAAATGCAAAAGCCCCAAATCCGAGCCTATGAACCCTAGATTTCAAATTAGAATCTCCGGTTGAATTCGAGAGAGATTGAAGCCTAATAGAGTTTAATTGGGATGTTCTCGCTGGAGAACATCTCAATTAAAGTCCTTTAGACTTCACATCCAAGGCCAAGCTCAAAACAGTCCGGGCTTTGCTTCGATTTCGATTGCGTTCGAGGTAATCTCCCTTTTTCCTATCTATTTTTAACTAGGTATGTGTTGTTTGTGTGTTCTTTGTTAGATTCAATTAGTTTAATTTTCTTCTTGGCCGGCCATAGTTGTCATTTCTTCTCCAAGACCTCTTGTTTTGGTCAATTGTTTTCTGTATCGCTTAGTTGAATGTGTTAGTTATAGGATACGAACTCGCGTCGATTAGCGTCGTCGAATGGTTAACTTCGCATATGTCCGGCATTCGTTGAGATTTCAGAATCATTGTTAGCCAATTAATCTGTTATCATTGCTATGTGTTGTAGTGGATTAGATGTCATCTTCTAATTACCTAGGTTGAGTTATTTGAATTACCACACAGTAGTTAGCATTCCTGGATTGAATGGGACTGTTTGATTGGTTTGAAACTGAAATCATGATTCAAATTAGCTGACTAGGAAATCATGGGTTAACATTTAGAGTATTTAGTGTCCTGCACATGAGGCAAGTTAGTGGAATCCACTGTCACAACAGAGCAGCCCACCAGTGCCCTGCACTTATCAATTTTTAATTATGAAAACCCCATACTTGGACATGGTTTAGTGGGTTGGACAGAAGAAGGATGGGCAAGGGTCTGTTCTGCAGACTCTGGGTGCTCCTAGGTGTTGTTTTGGTTATAAAGAGATAGGCATTGATACCTGAGAGGGATACACATTTTTAGGGAGAGTGAGACAGAGTAAGGGCTGACAATACACATATACAAGACTATAGATAGAGAAAGCTAGGAAGCATAGAGGAAGAGACTGTTTCATTGGCTTTTGGTCACTGTTTTCGTGTGTTTTAGTGGGGAGTGGCTGAGTGTTTGGTCATTTGGTTGCTTGTTGTTCCTGTGTTGGTGTTACTGATCTCCTGCTGCATGCTACTGCTGTGTTGAGTTTGTTGTTGGCTTGGGTTGTTGTGTGGCTGCTGTTGGTCCATCATTTGTGGTTGATTCTGCCGGGTTCTTAGTTCTTCTGCTACTGCTGTTTAGCTTATGATTGGGTGTTGATTTGTTGCTGTTTTGGCTCTCGTTTTCCCCTGCTATTGGTCTGTTGTTGCTGCTGTCCTGTGCATTTGGTGCTACTGGTCTTTGTTGTTGTTTGATCCAGTGTAATTGTTGTTGGTCGTGTGGTTGTTGTTGTTGTGCATTCTGCTGCTGCAACTAACTTCTCCCCATTGTAATTTCCAGGTATACATTCGAGCTTATTCCATGTAGATCTCATGCTTGAAAAAGGAAAATGAAAAGAACTGAAGTTGGCTCATATAGTTTGATTGTTTATTACGTTTAAACTGTTTTCTCATATATAACTCGTTGAAGTACTGTTAGCATTCCTATTGTACATAACATTGGATTGTATGAATTCGAACCTTTGAAAACATTGTTGGTACTCGAGCTTTATCAGATATTTGAGACTATTAAGATGATTGTTAATGGGTTTGGATTTCAATTAAGCTTAGCGGGTAGAGAAATTAGAAAGGATTCACTGATATCCTATTGTGATAGCATTTCCAGAACGACATAGGTTGATGGCATAAAAACAGGTTCGAGTGTTGAATAAGACATTATCACTTAGACTAAATCTCACAATAAGTAGTATTAGTAGTTAATGAAGATAGACTAAAATAATCCGTTAATGAGCGTTTGTAGATCAACTAATTTGAATGATTTTGTCGGAATTTACTAGGTCACTTGAGTAAATAACATCGCTTTAAATAGCAATTTGAATAAAATTAGTAACTAATGTAGTGACGAACGTTAGCATGAAGTTCAAAATGACCTTTGTATTACACATAGTTAACTCCATTGGCTCAATTCATCTAATACGGTCGGTTTAAATTAATTAGAGAATGGTTAGTTTGTTCTGATATTTTGCCAAATTCGTATGCTATTTATAATTTTAGTTTTAGTATTATTCGCTTGTAGAATAAGGCATAAAACAATTTCCCTTATACAAGCCCGAGTGCAATTTCCATTCACATTGATTCAATAACTAATAAGAGGTCCGAGCTTATAAACATGCAACAAATTAGGACCTTTTCTCTTTTATTTAGAGACGAACTTAGTAGAAAAAATGTAGTCACTTTAGGATTGTCCTTTTAAAATAAACGAGATGAGCCTCACCAAAAATACACCATTGTGGGGCCCTCGAATAGTTGTCATGAAAACTTAGGCTTGAAAGGACCGTCTAGTAAATTTCACGGTCCTTTTCCCAAAGTTAAATAGACGATAGACTCTTTAGGCACGACTTGAAATAAAATTACTTTCCTGAATACGGGTGTGCATTTATGTGACCCAAATCTTACTCTCGGCGAAACCGAAATACATTAGAGTCGCAGGCGTACTGGTTACGGTGCGGCTCGAAATGTGTCTTCGTAACGTCGCAATTCTTCTAAAAATAAAAGCGGAGCATTAAAAGCACACCGTCAAAATATATAAAAGAATCAGATAAAAACAAAAATTGCAATTGAGCGACCGTGCTAAAACCACGGAATCCGGGAGTGCCTAACACCTTCTCCCGGGTTAACAGAATTCCTTATCCAGATTTCTAGTTTCGCAGACTGTATTACAGAGTCATAAATTTCCTCGGTTCGGGATTAAACCGGTGACTTGGAACACCATTGTTTTTTCCAAGTGGCGACTCTGAACTAAATAAATAAATCCCGTTTCGAATGTCCTTTAATTGGAAAAACTCCTTGTGCCCTCGCGGGCGCGCCAAAAGGGGGTGTGACACTGACGGCCAAAAAATCGTTAGATATTGTTTGAATTCCGGCCAGAAAGCCGCAAAACTTTTATCCCCGGTCAGAAAACCGAGGATTTCCGAGTCAGAAAATTGCGGAGTCATTTACTTTTACCCCGGCCAAAAAACCGAGGATCTGACGGCCAAAAAACCGTTAGATGTTGTTTGAATTCCGGCCAGAAAGCCGCGAAACTTTCATCCCCGGCCAGAAAACCGAGGATCTCCCCAGTCAAAAAACTGCGGAACCATTTACTTTTACCCCGACCAAAAAACCGAGGATCTGACGGCCAAAAAACCGTTAGATATTGTTTGAATTCCGGCCAGAAAGCCGTGAAACGTTTTATCCCCGGTCAGAAAACCGAGGATCTCCCAGTCAGAAAAACTGCGGAGCCATTTACTTTAACCCCGGCCAAAAAACCGAGGATCCGACGGCCAAAAAACCGTTAGATATTGTTTGAATTCCGGCCAGAAAGCCGTGAAACTTTTATCCCCGGTCAGAAAACCGAGGATCTCCCAGTCAAAAAAACTGCGGAGCCATTTACTTTTACCCCGGGCCAAAAACCGAAGATCTGACGGCCCAAAATCGTTAGATATTGTTTGAATTCCGGCCAGAAAGCCGTGAAACTCTTCTACGAAATCCCGGCCAGAAAGCCGTTTGAACCTTTGTGAAACTATGACTTTCTTACCCAATACCAAAAAGTCTTTTAATCACTTTCTGTGTCACAACTAACTCACGAAATTTTCCTAGCAAAACTGGGGCAGAAAAATTTCGTTCGTTTGTTCGTTTTGTTGTCCTAAATAGGTTTGACCTCGGGACGCAAGGATCGAGATAACCTACAAATGGAACATCAATCCAGAGTGAAGAAAAGAAGAAAAGAACCAAAAGAAAAGAGTTCAAATGTTGGAGTAAACAAAGGCACGATTGCTCAAAAGATGATTGAAGTAACAAGCTCCGCCGACTCCGTTCACTCAATGTTACAGAAAGAAACGAGCACGTACAGCTTGTGGGGCATCAAGATTCAGATCGAGGTCTACAGCAAATCAGCTAAGATTCAAGATCAAGTTTTCAAGAGAATCATAGATAGGAATCTTGTAACTCATAGTTTGATAGCATAGCTAGTTCAGCTTTAATTTCTTTTGGTGTAATAAGGAGATCAGTAAGCAGTAAGCAACAACATGCAGCAACGATAGCAACAGTAACAGCAAAGTGTCAGTCCACGGTAGTCCCAGCTACCAAAACTTCCCGAACTACATTGACCTGATTCCTGTTTAGCCCAGGATATGTAGGAAGCCTCCGAAGCAAAGGCTCGGTCAAACTCTTTCAAAATGCTTCACACGGAGTGCTCGGACGGGCAAAAATCGCTCGTATTTGCTCATTATTCTTTGCACGAAAAACTCTTCGTATTTACGCGCAAAGAGGGGCAGCTGTGAGCACGTGATTTTTGCCCTACGTGAGAATCACTCCCAAACAATTCAAAAAAAAAAAAATAGTATTGTGTTGTGCGTGATTTTTGTGATTTTTGTGTTATTTTTCTTATTATTTGCATTTTTAGCGTGTGCATGTCTATTATTTAAATTAATATAAAATACAAAAATATTTGCTTTTTTGCATATAAATTCATGTTTGTAATTGAGAGTAATTAAGTTATATTACGAAAATGAAAAATAACAAAAATATGTATTTTTGTACTTTTAGCATTTAATATCCATATTGTGCAATTTTATTTTTTGTTATTATATGTGATAATTATTATTAGAAGTTAACTAGTAATTTTATAAACTAATTTAGTTCTATAAATTAATTTAGGATTTTAGAATTTTTAGTGATATTTTAAGGAAATAAAAGAAAAGAAAAAACACAACAAAGAAAAGAGAATCAAATTTGGGCCATTTTTTAAACTTAATTCTTCTAAGCCCAAATCACATTTGCCCAACCCATCCATAACCACCCCTTAAACCCGCCCAATACCCAAACCGACCCGGTCAGCCCCATTCAATCTAAGCCGTTGGATCACTTAATCCAACGGTTTAGATTAAAACACCTATTCTAACATACCCAAAAGACCCCAAATCAGATTTTCAATTTACCCCCAAACCCTAAATCTTTCTCTCTTCTCTCATTCTCCAGCCGCCAGTCACGACCCCCCCCCCCACTTCATCTTCTTCATTCCTCTTCCAAACAACCACACAGCCGCCGGCCCTTCCCCCTCGTCGCTGCCATCCACCGGCCGAGCACCAACACCCATCGGCCAGCCACCGGTTCGGCCCCTATTCGTTTACAAACGAACCAGCCACCAGCGACTCCCGTCCAGCCGCCATCGTCCAGCGACTCCCGTCCAGCCGCCATCGTCCAGCGACTCCCGTCCAGCCGCCATCGTCGTCCAGTTCACCGGACGATTCCCCTTTGTCTTCGAACCACAGCAACGACCACTGCCATTCTCGCCGGCCAGCACCCTCACCACGCCACCCTCGTGACCAACAAGACCAGCCACCAGACGACCCTCCATTGAACCAGCTCCAATAACCATGAACGAACCTGCTCGACAAAACAGTGGCAACATTTTTCCAACTTCTGTTTCGTCGTCTTCTCCGCATCGTCGTTCTCTTCACATTGCGCGACAAGGGACATCAGATTTGTTTGGCGCTATAGATTTTTTCTGTTGAATCGTTGACTGAATCCAGCTTCGAATTCAGTCGCCATTTCAAGTCCGATTCCGATAAGTTCCTCGTTTCTCTTTCTTTTGTTCCGTCTTGAATAGAGTTTTCTTTTCTGCTCTTGATAATGTTTTTCTTTGATTTGTTAGATATTTTTTTGAAATCATCCTGTATTATGTGTCAATTAATCTTGTTCCATACCTCTGTCGATTGGGATTAATTCATTGTTTGGGAGTAGTTAATTGTTTGTTTTTTGAGCTATTATAGAAATTTTGTGAATATGGATGCTCGGTTGATTTTGATGTCTGTCGAATGTAATTTTTGATTCAATTTTGCTGTCTTGTTGAGTTTTGCTTAGTATTAATGTCATTTTTCAGATTCAATTAGGATAATTAATCAGAATCAATATACTTAGTTTGTTAGACGGATTGGGTATAGCTGTTAATCCATTTGAGTATTCATAAGCTAAGCCTTAGAGCGCAATGACATGGAATGGCTTTGTTGAGACTGCTGGACAGCATCATTTTCCAGTGATTTTTGCCTTTAAGAATTGTTTAATTAGTAGAACCCACACTTACACAACTTTAAGTAGATGTCAGGGAATATTTTGGTAAGAAATTAGTTTGTTAAATTCTTTTGAATGCTCTTAAGAGCTGGAAAATGAAAACACATGGGGTGTGACTAAAAGGGGTCAAAAGTAATGCACATGGGAGGGAATATACAGCTGAAAAAGGTTTGAAAAAGGGGAATAACATGGATTTTTTTCAGATCTGGAATTAATTAAAAATGGGCTGTTAATTGGGGTCTTTGAGGCTATAAAAAAGGGGACACATTCCCACAGAAAGGGAGGAGAATGCACACTCACTGAAGCAAACAGAAACACATTCTATCTCTCAAAGAAAGCTGAAAACAAAGATTTTATTCAGTAAATGGGTCTTAAAAAATCGATTTCAGTCTGTTTTTGGAATCAATTTTGAAGATTATTTCTTAAGAGTTTAAAAGATCAGCTTCATGTTTTGAATCTTGGCTTGACTCAAGCTCGGTCAAGTCTATTTGTGTTGATATTGTTTGTTGCTGTTTGGTTTTCCTCTTCACAAACTTTCTGGGCTGTGTCTGTGGTTGTTTGGAATCACTGCTGTAGACTGCTAGTATACTCTTGCTGGGATCTGCTGTTGCTTTTGTTTTGTTGTTCGTTCACTGTCGAACAAATCACTGACCTCCTCTTTTGCTTTTGAATTCCAGGTACACGGCTACAAAATTCCTTGTGGTGTAAGCCTTTAATAAAAATCGGAAATGAGAATGTCTGTTGGTTTCAAGCATGTGGATCACTGTCTATTCATTTTTTTTTTTTTGAGAATTAGATGAAGTTTTCTATACATATTTGTTAGTATAAGAGTATATTTATATAATTGAATTATTTTATGTTTAAGTCACGGTTTGTTTTAGATTAATTCAACATCTCTCGTTAATATATGACTCTTTTGTTGAAATTAGTATAAAGTTCGAATCTTGTTCAAATCAGCAATGAATATGGTTTAGATAAAAATAAGTTGAGTTTCAAGTATATATGTTAGCAACAAGTCATTAAAATTAGCTTTGAAATTCAATAGTCAGTTTGCTTTTATTTAGTTTGTAACTTTCAATTATTCTATTTTAGCCGGTCACAGGAGAACAGACATTTTCGATCTAATTGATAAGCGAAATATTAAAATTAAAAAATATATGCTCATATCTTTTTTTAAAAGTCTTATTCGCATTAGATATATTTCCGATTATTTAGTAGCAAATCTTAGCTAAAAAATGGAATCGTTTCATGCATCGATGCCTTTTTGATTTAATCGAGAAATAACTTCAATAAACATGTATACCAATCAAAGTATCATCAAAGTTAATATTTTTCGTTTTACTTAGAATTAGACTCTCGTTTAAAGGTTTGAAGTGTACAGTTCTATTTTTAACAAAAGCTGTTTTAGTCTATTAAAAGCATATAGGATAACATATATAAAAATCAGATATTTTTAGCCATTTATAATAATTGAAGCGACCGTGCTAGAACCACGGGATCCGGGGGTGCCTAACACCTTCCCTCGGGTCAACAGAATTCCTTACTTAGAATTTCTGGTTCGCAGACTTCATTTGAAAAGTCGTAATTTTCCTCGATTCAGGATTTAAATAAATCGGTGACTTGGGACACCTTAATTTATTCCAAGTGGCGACTCTGAAATAAATAGAATAATCCCGTTTCGAACATTGTCACTTAAATTGGAAAAACTCCCTCGCGCATCTACCCTCCGGGGTAGGGGGCGCGCCAAAAGGAGGTGTGACAAATATAATAAGATCAAGGTTTGTGGAACAACTCGGCCTGCAAGATCATATTGTACCTGTATCCCGGGTCCTGAATGGCTTCAACATGGCAAACGAAACAACAAAGAGAGAGATTATCTTGCCAATGAACATAGCCGGAACCATACAAGCCACCAGGTTCCATGTCATTGAAGGTGACATAAGGTATAACGCACTCCTCGGGAGACCGTGGATACACTACATGAGGGCAGTGGCTTTAACTCTTCACTAGATAATAAAATTCCCAACAGAGTAAGGAGTGAAAACAGTCCACGGAGAACAACATGCTGCAAAAGAGATATTGGTAATTGAGGAACAGGTGCCGATACCTGAACCCTTAGCCCTAGAGGAATCGAGCTTCAGAGGTAAGCAGATGGATAAATAGAAACCATAGCTCACACCATGATGGAATCAGAACAACAGGTAATCGAAAGCGAAGTAGATTCCAGTGCTACCAAGTCAACCGCCCGAGAGAAAGGTACACTTGGGAACGGGAGTTCTATTACGTGGTCCCACTTAGATATAATAGGGATTCCATAAGAAACCACCACACATCAATTGAGCATCAGTCCCAAATTCAAATCGATGAAGCAAAAAAGGAGGCCTCGGCCCGAGAAGTTACGTAACAATGTCCAGTTGATAGGATGTCCGAAGAACAAACATGTAAAACAATAAAAACCTATTTTGATGATATGATTAATTAAGTCCATGCGCGCAGAAGACCATTTTAATCCATTTGCAAGAAACATTCAAAGTTTCGAGGCAATGCGACAAAAAGCTTAACCAAGGTAAATATGCCTTTGGAGTCGACTCGGGTATATTTCTCGGCTTCAAGGTGTCAAAATGGGTCACGAAATCATCCCCGACAAGTCCAAGGCTTTCAAATAAATCAAAACTATGGATAGCATCGTACCGGGTCTTCGGAGTTGTTGGTAAAGGATCTTACAAATCGGCATGACGGAAGCTCTCGAAAGTGCGCGATCTCGAAGACACCCTTTTTACACAAAGGCCTTAAGTTTTAAAGCATATGTTACACTCTTTTCCCGTTGGATCGAATTTTGTCCCAAATGGTTTTTACCAGCGAGGTTTTGAAGGAGGTAACAACATTGTGCTGCCTAAGGAAAACTCAACAGTATCCAAGGTTTCTTTTTAATCAACCTCGAATACTTGGGGACATCACCCTTAGAGGTTATATTTTCAAGGAAAATACTCCACACCTAAGAGGGCCTCGATAGAAAGACTTTGTAATGGGCCAAACGGCCAGATGAACTGTGTCCATATAATAGTCAAGGCCTGACGGCAAAGAATTTATACTTGTATCAGTTAGTTGAAGTAACATTCTCTTAATATCAAAAAATAATTTGTGTCCCAAACAAGTCTACTATTACATGATCTCTACACTTATAATCCTACGGGAAACGACTCAAGAGACAAAGCATAAAAGAACCCCCAAATACTCGGGACTATTATCGACTATATCCGAGTCATAGAAAACTCGAACTTATAAGACCTCAAAAGGGCACCCTCGCGAAATAAAGGCCAAGTACACTATACTTGGGGACTAACTTTTCGAACAAGTTCAGAAAGTTATCGGGAAACAATTCGAAGTGATATACCCGTAGGCTATGACCATACGAAAGACTACAGTCATATCAAGGCTACAACCAAAATAATGCGGCTCGGAGACGTCCGACTTACGCTATAAATTAAAAAGCTTAAAACATCGAAAAAATGGTTAAATTAGGCTATCGTGGGCAAAAGCAAAATATGTAGGGCTTCGATAAATTCAGCCCCCAAAAAATCTGAGGTCCTCGATAAATTCTGCCCTTTAAACTCCAAGGGCTTTGATAATATCGACCTTCAGAAATACCTCAAGAGGTATTCAATTATGTTTACATAAACAAATTACTAATAAGGTTAAGTAACATCGGCCTTCAGAAATACCTCAAGAGGTATTCAATTTTGGGAATTGCACAAAAAGCAACCTTCCAATCACTTTTAGCCGGTGATGTCACGAGACTAGCATCAGAATCAAGGCATCGAAGATTAATACATTTTTTATCGACCCATTTTGTGTACGAGCAAGCGCTAGCTCGACTACTAGGCCCAAAGGCAAACTATATTTCAAATTCGAGACCATGCTCTCATATAACCCGGACTCTGGAATCCCGATGTTTCGAATTCGCATCAAATTGATTTGAGCTCAGCTCGAGGATTAACAAGAACCTCAAGGGATACTATATTAATCAATTAAAAACCTAAGAATTTATTATGTCCCGAGTCTGGTGTCCGGGCCAATCACCAAAGTTATGCAATCGAATTTTTTCACAGAAAAAGATGGAATAAAATTTAACACGAGACACAAAGATCACTTTGTATATTTACAAGAGATGGTTAAAAATATAAATACAAACATCCATGAAGGTTACTTACATAGGATCAAAGAAACAAGAAACAAAAGCCAAGAATCTAATCTACTTTTAAGGTTGTGTCCTCGAGAGCATCATTTTCGGGAACCTCCTCCCTGGGGACCCCATTTTGATCTTTGGAAATATCTGTACGCCCGAAGAGATTTAGGGCAAAAGAAACCCTCGATGAATGTGACTATATTACTAACAGCGGGAATTGAGCATTCTATTAAAATTTTGGGCCATAATCAGATAAAAAATAGCAGCAATAGAAGAGAAGACCAGAAGATGTAGCGTCACCTTCTATAACAAGAAATATTAAAATGGTTACAAGAAGCACGAGCAACGATCCAAGAATGTTTATCCCTGGGAGAATGCTAGGGGGTGGGATGCAAAAGTTACTAGATGATAAGCCACATCATTCCATGGAGAGCGAAAGGAATGAAGTGCTACACCAGGTTGAAGTTAAAAGAGATAAGCAGCAGTGTGAAGTTCGCATATCTTCTAATTCGAGAAGGATTTGACACCCTTCTCTCTTTGTTTCGAATCGAAGCTTTGAAAAAAAGGAACCTTGGTGTAACTGGTAAAGTTGCTGCTATATGACGTTGTGACCACATGTTCGAACCATGGAGATAGACGATTAAAGAAGTAAGCAAAGAAGGAGAAAAATCAAAAGTAGATAAAGATGAAAAAAGTAGAGTCTTTGCTCAACAGAATAGCCTCATATTTATAGAGAGGTGGTGATGGATCGGCGTCGCATGTGGCCGACCAGTGTTGAAGCACATTTGATATTTTGGGGAAACGAGCTGACATGACATTTCCAATCACTTCAAATGCCTACATCACGAGCATGACATCATCATAAGAGGTTTGAGAAAATCAAGGTTCAAATCGTTTCTTATCATCTTACTCTAAGAAACACGGGGCCTATATGTATACGGTCGAAAACGAATGCCTTCGATCAATATGCTTGAGAGGTCGTCCAAAGTCTAAGTCCGGGTTAGACCAAGTTCGAGCTCGAGGGACCAGATTCGAGTTCGAAGGCGAAGCACGATGCATACCGAGGTCGAGTGTGTTGAACCCGAAAATAGTACCGTTACGGATTCGAACAAGAACGAGTTAGATTCTTGCCACATCCCAAAAGTCATGGCGCAAATTTCGGAATATGATTGTACTATTCCGTATTAGGCGGTTAGATAGTTGTACCAAGAATATTCTTTACTGTAAATGAAAATATACCTTATTTAGGGGTTCCCCTACTATATAAGGGGACCTTAATCATTTATAAGACCATCTTTTACTTAGCAAAGAATATACTCTCTACCTTTTCGTCTACTGTTCATCAACATTGTCCATTAGCTTTATTGTTCTTAATTTACTGCTCTTAGCCTATCTCGAGATCATCATCTCGAGGTCACCACTGTCAATTATTATTGGTTTGATTCACTTATCTTTTTTTATTCTTACTTCATATTTCTTTATTACTAATCGGTATTGAACTAAATCACATATCTTTAAAATCATAAATTAAGTTTAATTATTACTCATATATTTTCGAGGTAATCATATTTAAAACTATACACAAAAAAGAAATTAGCATTCAACAATCAACACGTAATATAGAAGAACGCGATATTTTCAGTTTTTCAAGTCCGAACTTCTTACTTTGAACGCATTAAGAGAAATGTTTCTAGTGTTTGTCTTTGTTCAGAGACGACTGAAAGTCATCGGAGTCAAAGTCATTACGTAGAACACTTTCTTCACGGTAACACTTTAACTTCATCCATTCCATTGCAAGGACTGAGGACCGAGGAGTACTATTGCCTTGTCATAGTCAATTTCATTACAGAACTTTTCTGTGTATGGTAGAAAATATATAGTAAGTCTGGTCTTCATGCTTACTTAGTATAAAGCCATAACGCTAGAGGAAGCAACCATTCATCTCTAACTTTGTTTTCTTTCCTTTGATCCCCTTTTCATTTTTCCCTCTTTATTTTCTGTCTCCTTTTTTTTTAATTACTCTGCTAGAAATTATGGCTGTATTATCAATGAGGGTATTTCTATGTGGAGGTGGATTTCACAAAAGAGAAGAGGAAAAGAAAAAGAAGAGTAGTGTGCGATTGGGTGGTAAAGGGCCAATGGAAAGGCTAGAGAGCAGCATAAGTAGTAAAGCTCTATTAATGGTAAAAATGATATCTTGGAGGAAAGTGAAACATGATGATGGAGTTGATGATGAATTAGTAGATTGGGAAGACGAAAATGCACTGTGGAAGAGAACGATTATTAAAGGAGAAAAATGTCGCCCTTTGGAATTTTCTGGCAAAATTTCTTATGATGCTAATGGGAATCTTGTGTTGGACTGATTTATGAATTTTTCACTTTAACTTCTTTTTTCTCTGTTTCTCTGCCTTTTTCCCTTCTAGGAGGTGATTGTGAATACTGGGTTGGAGACTCTAATTTACGCAAGGGTAATTAAATAGGATTAAAGTTATATTTTGCCGAATAGATTAAAACAGTGGATTATGATTTATGAGTCTAGTACATGCAGATTTGTGGTTTGAAATTTCCTTCATTATAATTTGTGGTATTTGCAGCTATATCGACAATACATGCCTCCAAATTTTCATTATCATTTCTTTGGATGAAACTAAAAAGTTAGTAGTACTCCCTCCGTATTAATTTATGTGAATCTGTTTGATTGGGTACGGAGTTTAAGAAAAAATAAAGAATTTTGGAATTTGTGGTCCTAAACAAATTCAAATGGGGTCCGGACTATTTGTGTGGTTATAAAAGTTTCTCATTAAGGGTAGAATTATAAGTTTAAGCTAAATCATTATCAAATTTAGAAAACATTATTTATTTTAAAACGGACCAAAAATAAAATATATTCATATAAACTGGTACACAGAAGTTGTTTTCCTCATAATTTATTAGCTTATTAACTGAATTAGACAGGGGAAAATCTACTTGTTTCATGTGATGGGTATAGGCCAACAAGTTGGCCAATTTTTGCCCACTGAAGCAAACAATAGTTAGTGCATCATTACCTTTGTGCCCACCAAAATCTTATCTTCTAATTAATCTCTTCATGATTTCCTTTCTCAGTTTCTGTTTTATTTCAGTCTTGACCTAGACAAAACCAACAAAAAAATCTATACTCTGGAATCCATACTTTTAGTTCTTCTCTAATTATTCTATTCCTATATATAAATATATAGAAACTGCAACTTAAAAGGATTATTGTTCTTTAATTTTTATTTTGTCCTTCAACAGACAACTTTAAGCTCCTAAAATCAAACTTTCGCTTTTCTTATTTTTTGTGTACTATTCACTGTGTACTAATTTTTTTGTCGTAATTTAGCCGAAAACTAAGCTTAAAAAGATAAGAGCCACTTGGACACAAGAAAATATTAAGTATCACAAGTGTCCTCGTACCAAATAATTTGTTCTTTGTACTCAACTGACAAACCACGTCAATTGCAAAATGGGAAGGTAGAGCTATTTTAATGTCTTAAATATGAAAAATGATAAATCTTTTCTGTGAAAATATAAAAGAAAATCATGCCAAACCAATTGGGACAGAGAGAAAGACCAAAATAGAAGTGGTACGGATAAGAGCTACATCCACTATATTAAGAGCATAGCCGTCATCCTTGACGAATGATCTAAAATCTGAATCCTCAACTCTCAACCAAACCATCAAATTAAGACAACCTTATTTTCCTATTTTACATTTATAATCCTTTTGTTAACACAGAAAAAGATGATTAAAACAAAACTGAACAAGAAAATTGATACATATAACAACACTACCACCAAATAAACAGATCGTTGCATTTTTTAAAATTTAAAAAAAAAAAAAAAAAAGGCAAGCAGAAGGTCCTGTAAAATTATATGCAATTCTTGAAACCAAATGAAAAAAAGTTAAAGAGCTGCAAAACCAAGCAAAAAACTAACTGCTATAACTGGAATTTGTCATACAAAGATCCATAATTTTCTCAGCCACTTCTGTTTCATCTCTACTTTCTTCTACCAGCTTCTGAACTAAACTCCTCGGCAGCTTCATCTTCAACTGAATCGGTCCATTATTCGGCTTCGAAATCGACAAATCAGAAGCCGATCTTCGTGTTAACATAAGACACTCAAGCCGATCTTTTGCACTCATATGAACAGCAGATTTCACTCTTCTTGGAACTCTACTATTTTCTTCTTTAGGAAACAAAGGCAATTCAACAAGGAAATATATTTTGTTTGGCTTCAGTTCTTGTTCTGGTTTCAGTGGCTTAGCTCTGACACCAAATTTCTTCACTGCTTCTGATTCCAATAAAACATGACCTGGGTAGTCTTTTACTACGTCCGAGGTTGTTACTGGTGTTTTCAGTTTCAAGATTTCGCCGTTAATCTTCATCACCTTTGTCTTCTTCTTATTACCTCCTATGTTGTTCCCCATTCTAACTAGCTCTGCTTTTTTTTTTTTTTTCTGTAGAGAATCCTGCCTTTTGGGTATTATGGTTCTCCACTTATATTTTGGTATATAATTATATGGACAAGTAACTAACCTTTTGTTAGTGCGTGTGCGTGTGAATTTGTGGAAATGTACTAGAAAAGGTTCCTTTGGTGGATGTTGCATATAATTAAAAAGATTAACTAAATCCAATATTTTCAAAAATACCAAAAAATAGATATATAAGCAAAAAACCATTAAAATTTTAAAACATTAAAACTGAATCTATAATTTCAAACGCGTTGTAAATTGGACTATAAATTTTTTAAAGATTAAATCAAATTTGAGTTTGAATTTGACTTAGTAATTTATTTAAAAGTTCCGCTAAAACCATAATACTACTTTTGAATAATACTAAAGGTGCTTTCAAAGGTAATGTAGTGTGTGTGTGATGATTGTACCTTATTATGGCAAGAGATATTTTTTTCGAGGAAGAAGTGGGGAAGGGATAACTCAATTCCATTACGACAATTTTTTGTCTGGAACAAATGGGAACAAGAAAACTAAATGAAGTCAGTCTTTGGTCATAGATCTCAAATTTATTTTAAAAAATTTGATTTTATTGAAGTTTGGTTTGAAGATGAAAATGTGTTTAGACATACGTTCAAAATATATTTTTCAACTTTATTTTGAAAAAACATGTATATAATTCTCAAGTTTTGGAATTTTGGCCCAAATTCAGAATTTTAGAATTTATAATTTGATCAAAATATGAGCAAAATTTATGATCAAATATAAATTTTAAAAATAAATTTAACCAAACGGAGCCAAAAAGAGGTTAAGTGTACTTTTTGTAAGATATTCACATTGGAGGAGCAGTGTGGAGTTGGGTTTTCTTTGGTTTTGTGATAATCAAGGGTGGTGGGGCTGTGCTTTATTGGCGTGGTCTCATTATTGGATAAGGACGTATACGTATGGACTGTGGAGGATTAAATATATAGTTTAACTTTTGTATACTTACATTATATCTTTTTACACCATTAATTCAAGTTACTTGTAGGAAAAGAATGATTTAGTATAACAAACACGAGTATTAAATTATACGAATAATATTTTTTAGAAAATTGTACGGTTAATGCGCATAATTAGACCTTTAAATTGGATATAAACAGCCTTACCGTTTAAGATTAATTGTCACAAAGTCCTAACCAATTTCCTATGAAGATATGGACAACAGTGTTTTTGAGTGATTCCAAATTCAAAGTCGTAATCCTATTTGGTGTGGAAATTAAGGAAATACTTGCTTTTGTCATACAAAAATTTAAAAATTTAGACGGTGTGCTTACATAGAAAAGGTCATAAGGAGGATAAGATCTTTCAGTTGGGACTTGCTATTTAAATGAAAGTATCACTTGATGTTAGTTATAAGATGAGGCCGAAAGAGAAAAGGCAAACAAACCTCCCACAATTACTGTATTCTGTTGGAATAGTTTCCAACTGCTTTTTAATTTGGCCTCGGATATTTTAAGTATTCTTAAGCCAAAAATATTTTTTAAGTTATTTTGTAGTATGGATAGAGTAAAAAAGTGTTTTTAAGTATATTGTTATGAATAGAATTTTATTTAGAGTGAATGTCTATCTCGTGGGGAGTTTTACTTTGTGACTAAGTCATATTTCTCCTATAAATAGAGGGGTCTTATCCCATTGTAATTCATCCCAAAATTCAATAAGAATTCTCTCTCTTTCTCTGCAATATTATTCTTGTTCTTTTATTATTTCATAACATATATATATATTAGCTAAAATAACAAAGACAAGCCAAAAGTCAAAAGCTAGAATTCGTTTATAGCTTAAAAGCTATTTTGACTTAAAAGCCACTTAAAATAAGCTCATCTAAATAGGCTCAAAGTGTTGCCCTACCTCCTCTCTTAGAAATATCCACACGCACAAAAATATTTTTCTTTTTAAAATAAAGTTAAAATATGCTAATCAACTCGGCAAAGTTATAGTTCAAAAGAAAAGATAGGGTAGCCCGGTACACAAAATATTCTGCATTCATATAGACCGAAAAATGGCTACACTCCAAAGAAAGTGATATAACAGCTTACCCTAATATATATGAACCAAATTCATTTTCAATAGTTATGGGGCAATACTTTGTTTTAGAACTTTGGCTATGATAAAGTAAAAGTTCCCTAAAGAAGGCAGTGGTCGTGTTCAACTCCATTTTATTAATCTTAAAAAAGAGCTAATATAATCTTAGTCTACAGATATGTGCTGACGTTTGTGGTGATGCTTGGAAATTCTTATGTATTGTATTCAAGATCAGAATGAGTTTTCCCGTAAAATGTGACACTCCTTGAATACATTGAAGTCCTTTTCACTAAAGCCTTTCAAATTCTCCTTTCTATTTAAATATTTTATAATATAAAATGATATTATTAACAAATACCGCACTTAGAACGAAAATCAAAATACAAACATCTTGTTGATTATGATAACTGCGAAAGAGCTCTGTCATATAGCACACTTTGCATATACATTTTACTAATGCTTGCGCTGATGTTGTAAATGATATTTATGTCATGATAAATGAAAGAAAAAAATTAGCTTAATTATAATTAAATATTTTTTATAAGAGAGCAAACAAATAAATTAACAGAAACTTGAATTAACCAAATTAAAATTTAAGTTTAGTCCAAATTAACTCATATTTTTTCATCAAACCGTTCATACTTCATAGTAATCCAAATAGATTTTGAGCGAGTTACGATCTAATTCATTTATTAATTCAACTCGGTTTAACCCGCACAGATTTACCTCGTCACGTTGCTCATCAAAAGCAGAGCCCTTTGTCTTCTGTGCTCCTTTGGTTGAGGTAATTCGTTCGGCAACAATAATTAAATCGCTGGTTTCTATTTTTCACAATAATTTCCCATTTATCAAAAAATACCACTATTGGTTCATTCTCACGTTTCCATCAATTTGCAACGACAAAAAAAAAAACGAAAAATTATGAATTTATGATCCTCTCGGCATAATGAAGAAGACTCAACCAACCACATAGTTGAGAAAATCCTAATCTTTCATGTATATTACCCAACTTAATTTATCGAACAACAACCCAGTATAATATCATTTAGTGGCGTCTGGGGAGGGTAGTGTGTGCGCAGACCTTACCTTTATTATAGGACAAAGAAGCTGTTTCCACATCACACTTCAGTATGTATCAGATATATTGACATTTCTTTACTAAATCTGGTGGTACTTGAATAAAGATTTGGGTACAACAACTTGTTTGTGATTTATTTCTGTTTTGAGACCCGGCAAATCAAGATTGCCACAAGTAATTATGTCCCTTGACATCATTGACCATCCAGCCTGAGCCTGGTAGCTTTCCTGCTACAAGTGATTACCTGACACTCCGACAGTTCAAATGTGTTATACGTTCAAAACATGTAGCACTAATTAACAAAAGCAGCACCCAAGCATGAGGACATTGGAGAGGATAAAAGGCTCGAACCACTGCAGGTATATGCTAAATTGCTTTCCAGTGACTAGCCGACATTCCAAAATGAACATACTTCACAATATCAGAAAGTTAAAGTATAATGTATATGGTTGTGACTGTTTGTCAAGGAAGGCATGGAGCTTGATGATGACATCTTTTTCCTTATGCCAACTATCTTATGTCTTGACTGTCTTTCTTTCTTTTTTAAACTCCATGCTATGGGACCGAGGATACTTACCTTTCTCAACAAAACAAAAAATTGAGGGGGGGGAGGGGGAGCGGGATCTTTCTTCAAGATTAATGATTTATAAGTTCCTTTAGTTATAGTTGTGTCCCAAAACATCTAATAATAGATGGAACTCTTCAGGGGCTCTGTCTTTAGCATCAATCCAAGGTCAAACTGCAACCTATACATTTGGTTCACTCTCTCCTTCACCTCCCAATGTACCTTACATAGAGATAAGCTCACCAGATAGCAATAATTCAAACAGTGTCCATAACATTTGTGGAACCGTGAAGGAGATAAAGAATGGCGGTCTGAAGATTTACTTGAAACTTCACCTGCAAAAGCTTAAGCTGCAATATCAGATAAAGATTGTGTTGCAACTTGCAACCCCACATAGCAGTTATTACAACCACAAAGCAAAACTAGAGTTTGCTGTGTGCCCCTTTGTTAGCAGCTGAACAGGCTTTAACTTAAGCCTTGACTAAAGGAACTCCAGAAGCTCTCTTTAAATCCTCAAGAGGCCTTAGACAAAGTGGAAACCCTAAGCACAAACTACGCAATGACAATATGTTTGAAGGACTGGAGTGGATAACTGCTTTTGAAGTGGGACGGAATCTGGTGCAGCATGTCCAGGGGGGTCAGTCAAAATTTCTGAGAGTTATCTTACTGGCTTTTCACTTTTGAATTTTTGAGCAGTCTCTGGATGATATGTATCTTGGCAGAAAACAGCTTGTTTGCAGTGGGGACGCTAAAAAAATATTAAGCAGATATCTCTGTGACAACTCCTAGAATTACTAATGCCTTTGTTTAATTTACCTTTTTATATGTCAGTTTTTTGTGGTTTATTCTGGAGTCACTAATGCTTTTTCTTTTTGTTTTTGTTTTTTTTCCTTTTCTCGATCTTTCGCCGAGGGTCGATTGGAAACAGCCTCTCTGCCCTATCGGGTAGGGGTAAGGCCTGCGTACATATTACCCTCCCCAGAACCCACCATGTGGGACTATATTGGGTAGTAATTGTTGTTGTTGTAAAGACTCTTAGTATGGAAATGCGAGAATATCACATACATCATTGGCTAGGACAGCCATTAGGTGCAAAACATGAAAGCACAACTACACAGGACGGACATAAAGTGGTGGAAATTTTTGAGAAAATGCAGTATCTATCAGTTGGAGGAAGGCTGACCTTAGAAATAGTTAGTGCCATTACAAATCACTATCTCTAATTAGTTGAAATTCCAGCAAAGGTGGACAACAGGTTAGATAGAATTAAGAGGCACTTTTGGCAAATGGACAGCAGCAGGGACTCCAAAGATAAGCTGTCTCGGAAAGTTCCCATGGAAAATTTCCAATACCAAATTGAAGTTGTGGGAAAACAGCCAAACCACAAACAGGATCAAAGGGAGTGGTTTCCAATAATCACATCACATGGAATGAGTCTATGGAAACAAGACTAGAAAACGGTGAGATATATTCTCCAAAAACATAGCTTTTAAAGTTGGAGATGGCAAGAGAGTTAGATTTTTGGTCTGATATTTGGACTGAACGTTACCACCCAGGAAGATACTTCCGGACTTATAGAGATATACAAAGAATCCTGAAACTAGGATAGCTAAGAATGCTGCACCAACCAGTTATTATCAGCTTAAAAGAAAGCCTCTTTCGTCATAAATTCATCATGAACTATTGCACACATTACCAAGAGACTGACCTTGAGTTCACCACCCATCAATAGTGCAGAGTTTATAGGTCTTCTGAAATAGCAATAAAAGCATCAAGACTCTCTTAACTTCTCCTAAAACCCTTAACAGCAACTCCTATTAATAACTATAAGTAATAAAAACCTTATTTTTCATTGGAATCTTGCATTTAACTATGAGAAAACCACTTCCTGAACCTTGAAGAGCTTGAGATATCAACTCACCGTCACATGTGCTGCACTACTCTGTAGCCCTATAGAAAACAATCTCCAAAGGACCTACCCGATGCACAGACCCACCTTCGTGGCAGTAAATGAATTGCAAGCCTGCTAGTCATATCCTAATTCCTGAAAGAAAAACATACCAAAAAGCACTGCTTTGATCAAAGTTTTTACCACATTTCAATCTTTAATTAAGCATCATATCTGCAATTCTACATTCAAAGATGTATGTCGTTGTCAATGGACACATAACTGGAAAAAAATGTAGTTCATGTGACGAACTGCATAACCACTGAAGTAAAATAAATACCATTAAAAGGAAGCAACTCGGAATTATCAACAATGCTTGAATAGAGTTTTATTTATTCAGGAAAAGATCCCAATCAATTTTATTACAAGAAAACATTAAATACATAGATTTATCGAGTATAACATCATTTACGAATATAATAAAAGGAGCTAATTACAGTCTACAAAAACTCGGAAGGTGAAGCAGCATCTGGCTTCCCAGCATCATTCAAGCCCCCCGGATGCAAGTTCTGCAAAACATGAGCTGACAATGTCCCCAAACCACCACCCAATCCATCATTTGCCGAGCCAAAAAATTGACAGACCAACCGAGCCATGATCCCAAGCAAATTCGTTTGGTTCTGGCAAGCATCAGCATGCATTTGCATCATTTGCTTTTCGTGTTCAATCTGCATATTCACCAACCGCTCCCTCCACTCCATTTCTTCCTCCTCCCATTTCTCCTCCAACTTCATCCTTCGTCTTCTCTCCTCATCGAACTCCCTCTCTAACCTCAACCGTTTCTCGGACTCCCTCTTTGCCCACATCATCTGCCTCTCTTCCAACATCAATCCCTTCATCTCAATCTCCTCATCCCTCTCATCATCCCTTCTTTCCCTATACAATTCCATTTCTTTCCTTCTTTCTTCTCTTTCCAACACACCCTTCTCCTTACTCCACTCCCTCTCTCTCCTCTTCTCTTCCCTCCTCACCAAAACATCCCTCAACTCCAACACTTGCCCACCCACCATCCTAATCCTTTTCCCACAAAACCCTTTCCTCATATCCTCTCCCTCCCCGCTTCCACAATATTCATCATCTTCCTCCTCGTTCTCGAACTCCTCGCTATCAATCCCAAACCCTAAACCCAATACACCCTCATCACCATAAAGCTCAATGATATTATTGTCGTTATTGGGGGCATTTTCTTTAGTAATATCCAATTCAACATCCCCAAACACTTCCTTATACTTCAAGAAATTTTCCCAGTGGTTTTCACCATCTTTCCAATTGAACTCGTTGTTTGAAATTCTGATTTTTTGCTTGACACCCAGATACTGGTGACGCATGTTCTGAACTTTAATGGACACGTCACGCCAGGACCATTTGAAAGGGAAGTGAAGTGGGTCTTGTAGGTGATGTACGGAGTTGACATGGTCAGCAATTGGTTTGAATTTTTTCTCTCTAGTTTTGAGCTTGGCTAAGGTGCCGGAGTTGAGCAGGTCGGAGTACTTTGTGAGCAGAGTTTGTTCTTCCGTTTCTGACCATTTCTTGCGCTTCATCTTGTTGATCAAACTGTGGGGAAATTTGGAGTTAGGGCTATGCTAAGATTCGGGTCACTTTTTGGGTGGAGAAGAAAGCGGAGCGAGCTATGTCCCTAGATTCGAGGAAGGCAAAGTGTAGACTATTGGGTTGTCTTTTCGGTATTCTGATAGTATTTAATATTTGCATCTTTTAACTTTCTTATATCAGTGTTTAATTTTCTGTGTGAGCCTTTAGTTTTGATGATTTCATTGGATTGGTTGTCATTAAGGGTGTTCATAAAAACCCGGAATATCGAAATTAAATCAAATTAAATTGGTAAAAAAATGATACTTTTTGAATTTGATTTATATTAATTTTGAATTTATAAAATTAATAAAATTTGATTTAATTTTAGTTAATCAAAAAGTAATTGGAAAAATCGAACTGAGTCGACGGTAGAAGTAGCTATTTAAAATTTTGTATTTTAAAATATATATATAATCGTTTGCACTTTAAGTCTAATTCTTTGTTATTATAATAATCTAGTTCTTTACCTTTATATTCTTATTTTGATTAGTAGTTTTATTTTTAAGTACAAGAATCTATTCCGTGCTAAAGATAATCTATTTTTTTCTTGACTCCTTAAATTGTTCATCACTACTTGATTCAATTATCATCAATATATGTTAATAAATGATAGATTTCTCAAATAGCAATTGGTTTGATAGTGTTACATTAAAAATCGTTACCGTCGGAATATATGTGTAATGACCCGACCGGTCGTTTTGCTTTAGAGAATCTCGTTCCCCTAAATAAGACTTCCCTTATATGCTTTTACTAAATTTTGACTTACGGGGATGGTTAATTCGGGATTTGTAAGAGTTCGGGTTGAAATCGGAACACTTAGCTCCTTAAGTTGACTAAAACGGTTAAGTTTGACTTCGCTCAATATTTTGAGTAAACGGCCTCAGAATCGGGATTTGACGGTTCTAATAGGTTCGTATGATAATTTCAGACTTGTGCGTATATTCGGATCGAATTCTGAATGACCCGAGAGCGCGTTGGCACTTAATAGTGAAAGTTGGTGTTTTAAAGATTTTGGAAGTTTTTTAAATTTGGTTTGGAACAGGTTTTGGTGATATTAAGGTCCAAACGCAATTTCGAGATCAAAAAATAATTATGTAATGTCATTTAAGACTTGCACGCAAAATTTGGTGCCATTCCGAGTAGTTTAAGTGACTTTCGGCGCAATGGAAGTAATTTGAAGAACTTGAAGTTCATAAGTTTGATTCATATGGTGTGGGGTGTAATTCTTAGTTTTAATGTTGTTTCGGCGTTCCGAGAATTCGAGCGAGTTTGTTTTATGATTTCAAACTTGTTGGTACATTCGGGCGGAGCCTCGGGGGTCCCGACTGTCAATCGGACGAAGCTCAGACCAAGCTGGAATTTGGAGCAAGAGCTGAAGCTACACATGTTGCCATAATCGCACATGCGCTTCGCCAACTGTAACGACCCAACCAATCGTTTCATGAGTTATAGCCTCATTTCCCCTATTTTTGCTTCTTTATGTGTTCCTTATCTGTATTGCATCGTATTGATTTATTCACGTCCGGAGTAGTTTCAGTATGAAATGAGATACTTAGTCTCCTATTTAGAAGTTTAAGTTGGAAAAATCAATAGGATGTTGACTTATGTGTAAATGATTTTGGATGTGAATTATGATGGTTCAGTTAGCTCCGTTAAGTGATTTTGGACTTGGGAGCGCATACGGAATGTGATTTGGAGGTCCGTGGTAGATTTAGGCTTAAATTAGCGAAATTAGAAATTTGGCGTTTCTCGGTCAGTAGTAAAAATTTTGATATCGGGGTCGTAAAGGAATTTCGGAATTGGAGTAGGTCCATAGTATCATTTGTGATGTGTTTGAAAAATTTCAGGTCATTCGAAAGAGGTTTGATAGGTTTAGGCATCGTTTGCAAAATTTGGAAGTTTAGAAGTTCTTATGCTAGAATTCGATGGTGATTTGATATTTTGATGTTGTTTTGAGTGTTCAGAAGGTTTGACTAAGTTTGAATGGTGATATGTGACTTGTTAGTATTTTTGGTTGAGGTCCCGAGTGTCTCGGGGTGAATTCAGATGGATAGCGGAGGATTTGGAATTGAGATTGTTCAGGTGAAGCTGCTGCTTCTAATGTTTCCGCACTTGCGGATTGGGGATCACAGGTGCGAGGTCGCAGATGGGATGGGGAAGCCGCAGATGTGGAATTTGATGGCCAATAGAAGAACCGCAGATACGATGAGTTTGACGCATCTGCGAACCCGCATGTGTGGTATTTTATTCTTACGTAAAAATCGTACGTGTGGTTGTTTAGACCAGTGAAGCGGTTGCGCAGGTGCGAGAAAAAGGTCGCATGTGCAAAAATGCCTGGACATAAGATATAAATTGGATCCTTCGTGAAATTTGAGCTATTTCCACCATTTTTATTCGGCCTTGGAGCTTTTTGGAGGATTATTGAAGAGGGAATCAAGTGGATACTCATTGGGGGTAAGTTACTTAAGCTTAATATTTGTGATTATGGAAATTTTTAGTTATTTAAGCATGAAATTAGGGATGAAATTGACGTGATTAGGGCTTGAAATTGGAGAGTTTGATTTGAAGATTTGAGGGATCATTTGATGTCGGATTTTGATGATTTTGGTATGTATAGACTCGTTAGTAAAAGGAGTTTCTAGTTTTGTGATTTTTGTAGAATTCCAAGATGTGAGCCCGGGGACCGGGTTTGGGTGAATTTTTGTATAATTGTTAATTTTTTGCATGGAGTTGGTGCATTTGCCTATATTGACTGCATTGTAATGCTTTTGAGCATGCTTGGGACGTTTGGAGGCCAATTCCAGAGACAAGGGCATTGTGGAGTAGTGGATTTGACCGGTTTGAGGTGAGTAATGATTGTAAATCTTGCCCTGGGGGTATGAGACCCTTGATTTCACATCGTTCTACTATTTTGAGGTGACGCACATGCTAGGTAACGACCGTGTAGGCGTGCACAGTTGGGGATTGTGACTTGGTCCGTCCCGTAGCGACTATTAAGTTGTGTAATTGACTGAAACTATATAATACTTACGTGATTTATAAATGAATTTCTATAATTTGGGTTGAACGTCATATTGGGCCTCGTGCCAAATCTGTTTGGACCCTTATGGACCTTTACTTATTATTTCCTCATTGTTTTTACTTAAGATTTGTACTCAGTCATGTTGTGTTTACTGATTTCATAACTCAGTCTTTATTACCCTATTTTGATGCATAAAATGATATTTTTGGCTGAGCGCATTATTTTACTAATAGCTCGGTGGCTTGAGAGGTTTCAGAATGAGTGAGGCTGAGGGCCTATGTTGTGAGAAAATTATAGGATCGGGTTGCGCGCATTATGTTACTAATTTATGATTATCAGAGGTCAAAAGCCTGATTGATTATGCCACGAGGTGGCTTGTTATAGCGTTTGGGTTGTAGGAGCCCCTCCGGAGTCTGTACACCCCCAGAGAGCGCTGGTACCTTAAGTGAGTGATATGATGTTATGTCTGAGGGGCTGTTCCTGATTCATATTGTGCCCGAGAAGTTGTTTATGAGTGACCGTTAGGTTTACCTGAGGAGCTAATTCTGAGTGATGTTACGCCCGAGGGCGGTTTATGATTCAGGTTGCCCGAGGGTGGTTTATGATTCAAGTTGCCCGAGCGACTGTATACGAACTATGTTTTGCCCGATGGGCAGTTTATAATTTTCATCACTTTTACTCTAAGTTGCATTGAGCATTTGTTCAAACTACTGAATAGCATCTTCAAATGATTTTTACCCAACTGGATTTTAAACGAAATGATTTAACCCATATATTGATTTGAAAGCATGTTGTACTTACCGAGATTTCATGATGTGGATTTTTGTGTGTTTCTTACTGCTTAGTCTTTGTTTACTTTTATTACTTACTGAGTTTGCGTACTCACAATACTCCACGCACCTTGTGTGCAGATCCAGGGGTTGTTGGACGTGCTAGAGAGCATTGACTTTTCATCCGTCGCGGATATTTTAGAGTTGGCAATGTAGCTGCATGGCGATCGCAGCCTTATTTTTCTCCCTCATATCTTCCTATAGATATTATTAATTAGTTGATTCCATACTGTATTAGTCTTAGCATTTTCATACTGATTTTTTAGTAGATGCTCATGACTTGTGACACCCCAATGTTGGGCTTTTCTTCCGCAATTTACAGTTCATACTTATATTATGAAGTTTTATTAATTAATGGCTTAAAGATATCTTCATTTTAGGATTATCGGATTTTTTTGGTAAAAGAGTCGGCTTGCCTAGTTCCACGTTAGGCGCCATCACGACAGGTAGGTTTGGGTCGTGACAATTGCCACAGGTGTGAGGAATTGGCCGCATAAGCGGTTCTGGAGCATTTTGCAAGGGATCGCAAGTGCAGAAATTTATGTGAACCCGCAAACGCGCATGCGCAAAAGGGAATAGCGCAGGTGTGGAGATGGGCGCAGAAGTGGCTCGATGTCCGCATAAGTGGGACTGCTGAGGTGATATATCGCCTGCAGAAGCGGCCCACACTGGACTCAAAGAGTTTCATAGAAGCGGATCGAGCACCGCATGTGTGATAATCACTGGAGGCAGTGAGCTTGTTTTGAATATGGGACAGGCATTTTTCTCCCATTTTCTTTCACTCCTGGGCGATTTGAGAGCTTTTAAGGAGGATATTTCGAGCTAGCTTTTGAATGTAAGTAATTTCTACTTAATGTGAGTTTAATACATAGTTTATGGGTAGATTATAACACATACAACAATAACAACAACAATAATATCAACAACATTCCAGTATAATCCCTTAAATGGGGTCTGGGGAGGGTAATATGTACGCTGACCTTACCCCTACCCCGAGGGACAAAGAGGTTATTTTCAGTAGGTTATAACATATAAATTAGTGAAAATCATGGGTTTAGATGAAAACCTAGATTTTATATAAAAAGGAGAATGAACCACGAAAATAATTGTGGAACTTAGTAAAAATTATATATCTATGTTCCTAAGGTTATGGGTAATAACTTTCTTAAAAAATATCTGAAAATCCAGGTACGTGGGCATGGGGGTGAATGTTAGGAACCTTACAAATAGAATTGGGTAATCACTTAAATAGTAAGAATACAAACTTTTAAACATATATTGGCTAAATTTTACATTATTTGAATAGTTTTGGGTTGTTCGACATCAATTTGAGGGTTTGGGCATAAATCTTGGACAGGAAAGTAGGCCTTAAGACGAGGTAAATCTCTTTTCTAACCTTGTAAGAGGGAATTAACCCTGTGGGTGAATTGTAAATGTTTGTACCTATTTGTGGGGGCTACGTATATACAAGGTGACGAGAACCTCTACGTAGCTACTATTATGCTATTATCTAGATAGTTCAGGACCCACACTATGCTTTGTTTGAAATGTTGCACCCCTTGTTGATTTAATTGCTTAAGTCATATCGAAAGTTGATAAAAGAAATGTAAAAGGTAAAATTTACTTACTTTAAGTTATAAATGAGACACTTGACTATATACGAGAATATATGTTTTATTTGAAATGTTTTCCATTTTTTGGAGTAGACCGAACGCCTCAGTAGCATATAGATGCATCTATGGTTTGTGTAATTCGACCCTCCGTAGTGCACAGTT
>JASVEL010010054.1:0-32308 GCA_032618575.1 Nicotiana noctiflora
CAATGCATATTATGTACTATGTAGTTTAATGTTGTCATTAGCTTTAGTATCAGCTTAGATTTGTAGTTTTAATTGTATGTAGTAGTAGAAGAACAAAAACAAAAATAGTGTAATAGCTTAATAGTTGGTAGTGTAGTGTAGATAGTACATCACTTAGTTTAAATAGGTAAAACCTAAAATATAAGTTAGCAAATCATAATTCAAATCGATAATGGTTCACTCACAGTAGCATCATAAGTCACAATCACGTAGTCAATCATATGTCATAGATTCGCATTTAAACACAGATAAGCTTCGAAGAAGAAAAGTGTTAGATTAAGCCATGATTCATCCACATTTTTGTTAATAACTTTATAATGAGCTAAGTCGCAGTAAAATCAGCAGTTTAGTTATGCTTAAATCTTTGGATCACTTAAATGTAGGTACTGGAGTTGTATCATTGAGTGCTTAGATTGTTTAAATCATGCTCATGTAGTTAGATTGTTTAGAAATCAAGGCTCAGATCTGAGTAAGTTTAAAAGGGGAAATAACTAGATAATGAAACAATTTAATTAGAACTAGATCTGTGATGATAAGAGGCTTAACTCAAAACGAAACTAGTGGTGCAATTGCACATCTGTGAATAACTCGACATAGTTTTAGATAACCTAGATACCATAAGTAATTAGTTGAATCATTCTGTCACGCCCCAAATCGAGGGATATGACCGGCTCCTGACCGGGCTGCCCCAGTCAAGCGGACCTGGGTGCTTTTCATTCCCACGCGTTACCCCTGTGATGACTGCTTCTCATTAACCAAATATATTACTAATCATAATTGATTTCATATTAAACAAATAAAACGATACGAGTGATTCATTAACAAGATTTCAATTTTTACAACGCCCGACATAACACAATATATACATAATACTGGAGTCCCACAGTTTACATGTCTACAGAGCCTCTAGGATACAAAAGGGAAATACAATACTTGCCGGTAACAAGGCTCCGGCTATACCTTACAAAACCAAAATGAAATCTAAATCGAGTGGCATGAACCACACAAGGCCCCGAAGAAGAAAGGGGCTCACCAAAACGGGCAGTGGAAGGAGAAGGATACTACACCCGATGAGCTGAAGTGCCTGCTACTGATCCACCTACAATCATGACACGAATGTAGCGCCCCCGGCAAAAGGGACGTCAGTACACTTAAATTGTACCGGTATGTATGGACAAACTTTGTCCCAAGTAAACTCAAGCCATTAAATTACATCAACAATTAATTAAGCCAGAGCCAACCATGTTTCCACATTTTCCTCTTTTCAAATAAATCTCACACAAAGCACTTTCTACGATCAACCAATTTAACAATAACCAATCAATCACGTAAATCACAAGTAGTCAAACAAAGGGGCAATCAGTGCCCCACAGGTTGCAAACTCTCCTGCTGTCTCCTTTCACAATTTCACATTATTGATTTATGTATCAATTTTCAATAGCGATTTCGATCGCTTTCCATCCTTATTGCCCCCGACCACCCTTATTACCTCGGCCACCCTTATCACCCCAACCCACACCTTATTTCACCACGTTGCGGCGCGCAACACGACCCCGCCTTACAGATGAAAACACAACAATTTCAAACAGCAGATAAGGTACTACACACAATTTCAACAAGTTCAAATAAGCAACTTACACATTGGTTCATGTTCTCAATTTCTTCTCAATTCAATATCACAACCATGTTACAATATTTCCACAATTCAAGTGTTTCATCTCTTTCCACAATAAACCAATTCTCAAGTGTTTCGTTTGTTTTCCACAAGGTGCTATATAGGCCATCATAGTCATTATTCACAATTCTTTTGCCAAATTAAACTCTCATTTTACATTACTCATAACTCAACAACAAACTTTGAATATCCAACAACAACATCAAGAATTTCACACAATTTGTCAATTTAACCCGAAACAAACAACTTCACACACATAGGCGATTTCACAAGAATCAAAATTAGCCATACATACCTGGTGATGATTTATTTCCTCCTACTTTATGCTTACACAAGATATCCTACTCTTGCCAACCTTGTTCTTGAAGACTCTTACTTCTACTCACTTCTTTTTACTAGAAATCAAGTTAAATAATCATGCATGAGTGTAAAAATTCTACTTTTAAAAGCTATTATATGAAAACCTCTCTTTACCCAATTAAAACTGAAAATCAAGAAAATAGTTAGGGTTTTTACCTTGAAAATATTGGGAAGTTGAATCCTTGCCCTAGAATCCCTTGGAATTAAGTAGTTGGAACAATCTTTGAAGATGAAGAACTTCTCTCTCTAAAAACCCTCTCTTCTCTCTCTAATTTTGGTGAGATGATATGATAAAATGAAGAAGAAAGGTGTTATATTAAAGAAGAGATCGGGTCAAAATGTTACAAAAATCTGGGTCGGGGTCAAATATGCGGTCACTATGCGACCGCAGAATCAACATGCGGTCCGCATAGTGGCCGCAGAATGGCTCAAAAATTACGCAGGCTCTGGAACGATTTGCGGTCACTATGCGGACCGCATGTTGATTCTGCGGTCGCAAAAGTGCACCGCAGATTGACATGCGATCGCATATCGACCGCACATTTGACACGGATTTGGGCAACTCTCTGGAACGATTTGCGGTCTGCATGTCAGGTTTGCGGTCGCATTTTTGACCGCACATTTGACACTTTTTCGGAAAAATTATTTCTCTACATTTTTGAAACTTAAATCATTACCAAGGGTCCGAACCACGGCGAGCAAGCTCGCCGCGAAGAATTCTACGCATTCCTAACACATTATTCGGACCATGACACCACATCTACTAGGTTTTATGCACAAAAATTTTACGGGGCCTTACATCCTCCCCCCTTAAGATCATTCGTCCTCGAATGAGGATTTTGAAATAAATGAGTTGGTTTTGAAAGACATGATATGCAACCATCAAAATTTTGACTAACTCTTATATTTTAGAAAACTTTCGCCAGAGTTTCCTTTGTATTATGGACATATCCACCTGTCAGAGGGCCCCCGAAACACATTACCAAACAACAATATACAATTACAACACTTTTCACAACTGGTATACACTTTCTTACCTCAACGAATGCACATATTCTATCACATTGTTACAATTGCACATAAACTAGTCACTTCAATGAATTTTCACCTTATTAAACCAATTTAACACGCGAATATTTATAAGGATTTCATTTATCAAGAAAGGTTCAAGTGACCCAAGGTAACAACACATTAAATTCATTACAAAATGAAGGAGACTTTACTAACACTAAGAGAGAAACGACTTGGACAAAATGACAATTACTAGGAGTAGAAGGGGTCACCTAATTTCTTCTAGGCTTGATCAAACAAATGGGGGTACTTTTCTTTCATCTCTTTTTCCGCTTCCCATGTGGCCTCCTCAACTTGTTGACTTCGCCACAATACTTTAACAGAGGCAACTTCCTTATTTCTCAACTTACGGACTTGCCTATCAAGAATGGCAACTGGAACTTCTTCATATGACAAATCTTCATTAACCTCTATAGCTTCGACCGGCATGATGGTGGATGGATCTCCAATCACTTTCTTCAACATGGACACATGGAATATCGGGTGCACTGATGACATCTCAAGAGGCAACTCTAGCCTATAAGCAACTTGACCAATCCTTTGAACGATCCGATATGGCCCGACATACCTAGGACTCAATTTCCCTTTCTTTCCGAATCGCATGACTCCCTTCATAGGAGATACCCTCAAGAACACCCAATCATCAACTTGAAACTCCAAATCCCTTCGACGAACGTCTGCATAGGACTTTTGACGACTCTGTGCTGTTTTCATTCTCTCCTGAATAACCTTGACCTTTTCCATAGCTTCGTACACCATATCCGGCCCTAGCAATTCCGCTTCACCTACCTCAAACCACCCGATTGGCGACCTACATCTTCTCCCGTACAATGCCTCAAACGGGGCCATTTGAATGCTAGCATGATAGTTGTTATTGTAAGCAAATTCTATCAGTGGCAAGTGTTCATCCCAATTACCTTTAAAATCTAAGACACAAGCCCGCAACATATCTTCAAGCGTCCGAATGGTCCGCTCGGCCTGTCCATCGGTCTGTGGATGGAAAGCTGTGCTGAGATTCACCTGAGTTCCCAAACCTTGCTGAAACTTCTTCCAAAAGTTAGCTGTGAACTGAGCCCCGCGATCCGAGATGATAGAAAGTGGAGTGCCATGAAGCCTTACTATCTCCTTGATGTACAATCTTGCATATTGCTCCGCAGTATCAGTGGACTTGACAGGCAGGAAGTGAGCTGATTTGGTGAGTCGATCTACTATCACCCATACTGAATCGAACTTACGCTGAGTGCGAGGTAACCCCACCACGAAATCCATATTGATCATCTCCCATTTCCACCTTGGTATTTCTATAAGCTGAGTTAATCCACCAGGCCGTTGATGCTCGGCCTTCACTTGTTGACAGTTCGGACATTTAGCTACAAAGCTTGCTACATCCCTCTTCATACCGTTCCACCAATAAATCTCCTTGAGATCGTGATACATTTTCGTTGAACCAGGGTGCACAGAATACCTGGAAGTATGAGTCTCTGCCATCACTCTTTCCCGAAGCTCGTCCACATCCGGAACACATAGCCTATCTTGACACCGCAATACACCATCTTCGCTGCTGAGTACAAATGCTGAGGTCTTGTCATTCATGACTGCTTCCTTCACCCGAACCAATGCTGGATCCATGAATTGTTTTTCCTTGATTTCCGCGACCAACGATGATTCTGCTCCATTATGCACCAAAATATCCCCCTCGTCTGACGCCGAGATACAAACCCCCAAACTGGCTAATTGGTAAACCTCTCGAGCCAGGTGTCTCTGATCCACACCCAAATGAGCCAAACTACCCATAGATTTTCGACTAAGAGCGTCGGCTACCACATTTGCCTTCCCTGGATGGTACAATATGTCCATATCATAGTCCTTAAGTAATTCTAACCACCGCCGCTGTCTCAGATTCAGCTCTTTCTACTTGAACAAATACTGGAGGCTCTTGTGGTCTGAAAACACATCTACATGAACCCCATAAAGATAGTGCCGCCATATTTTCAAGGCAAACACAACAGCTGCAAGTTCCAAATCATGCGTCGGATAATTCTTCTCATGGTTCTTGAGTTGTCTGGAAGCATAAGCTATAACCTTTCCGTGCTGCATCAATACACATCCCAAACCGACTCTGGAGGCATCACAATAGACTACAAATCCCTCTGTGCCTTCTGGCAAGGCCAATACCGGTGCCGAGGTCAATCTTGACTTCAGTTCTTGGAAACTTTTCTCACATGCTTCGGACCACTGGAACTTAACTGCTTTCTGCGTCAATTTAGTCAATGGGGAGGCGAGGGTTGAGAATCCCTCTACAAACCTCCGATAGTACCCTGCCAGACCCAAAAAGCTGCGAATCTCTGTCGGGGTCGTGGGTCTAGGCCAATCTTTCACTGCCGCAATCTTCTGAGGATCCACCATAATTCCCTCACTGGAAATAACATGCCCTAGAAAAGCTACGGACTCCAACCAAAACTCACATTTTGAGAACTTGGCATACAATTGATGCTGAAGAAGGGTCTGCAATGCTGCTCTGAGGTGAACGGCATGATCTTCCCTGTTCCGAGAGTAGATGAGAATATCGTCAATGAATACAATCACAAAGGAATCTAGGAATGGCTTGAAAACCCGATTCATAAGGTCCATGAAAGCTGCTGGGGCATTGGTTAGCCCAAAAGACATGACCAAAAACTCGAAGTGACCATAACGAGTTCGAACCATGACACCACAGCTACTAGGTTTTATGCACAAAAATTTTACAGGGCCTTACATCCATGGACTTATGTGGTTTCCCTGCAATTGGTCAAACAGATCATCCACTCGAGGCAATGGATATTTATTCTTAATGGTGACTTTGTTGAGCTGCCGATAATCAATACACATTCGAAGTGACCCATCCTTCTTTCTGACAAAGAGAACCGGAGCACCCCACTGCGACACACTCGGTCGTATGAACCCTTTCTCTAATAAATCCCTCAGCTGCTCCTTTAACTCCCTTAACTTCGCTGGCGCCATTCTATATGGTGGAATGGATATTGGCTAAGTATCTGGCAAAACATCGATCCCAAAATCAATCTCCCTATCCGGCGTGATGCCTGGAAGCTCATCCGGAAACACTTCAGGAAACTTCATTCACAATTGGCACGGACTCGAGGGTAGGCACATCTGAGGTGGTGTCCGTTACCCGAACCAGGTGATAGATACACCCTTTCTTAATCATCTTCGAAGCCTTAAGGTAGGAAATAAACCTACCCTTGGCACTACACCATTTCCTCTCCATTCAATAACTGGCTCATTAGGGAACTCGAGCCTCATAACTCTCGTCCGACGGTCAAGCTTGGCAAAGCACGAATAGAGCCAATCCATCCCCATAATTACATCAAAATCTACCATCCCAAGCTCAATAAGGTCGGCTGTGGTATCACGACCACCCACCGTAACAACACAATTCCTATAGACTCGTGAGGCCGTAATAGAATCACCAATAGGAGTCGACACAGAGAACGGCTCATGAAGCTGTTCGGGTTCTATCCCAAAACTTGAAGCAATGAATGGAGTAACATAAGACAAGGAGGACCCCGGATCAATAAGGGCATAGCAATCAATAGTCCGAACAGACAGGATACCTGTAACAATATCTGGAGAAGCCTCGGCATTTTGGCGGCCACTCAATGCATAGAATCGGCTAGGTCCACCCCTACCCCGAGCTCCACCCCTAGCTGCACCACGCCCTGCTGCTGCTGGAGTACGCGCTGATGATGTAGCAGCTGAAGAACCGGATGACCGAGCAGATCCCCTACCTATACCCTGACGGGGTGCACGGCAGTCCCGCCGAATGTGACCTCTCACCCCGCACCCGAAGCACACCTGGAAGGTCAAGGTAGCAAGTTTCCGTATGAAATCTCCCACACTTGGGGCATGTAGGTCTCCCCTCCTGCTGGGATCTCACCCCAGGATGACCGGACCGACGAGACCTCCTCGCCGTCCGAACCGGGTCTCGAGTAACTGCCTCGCCGACGACCGTGCACGGATGGCGATGCACTCGCGGAGGACTGAGCATATGACTGGGATGGCCCTGATGACCCTCTCCCTGGAAGTGATCTCCCTGAATGACCCATTGACCGGGTCCTGCTGCTACTTTCTCTTTCTGCACGAATCTTCAGTTTCCTGGCCTCTGTGGCCTGAGCAAACCCCACGATCCTCCCATAGTTCATATCTGAGTGCAAAGCTGTTGTGGCGGCCTCATTCACTACAAAAGGGCTAAGGCGTTGAACAAACCGTCGAACCCGGGCATCCATGGTCGACATTAAATAAGGAGCGTACTTGGACAACCTTACGAACTCCATGTGATACTCCCAAACACTCATATCGCCCTGTTTGAGGACCTCGAACTCCATGGCACGGGCTGCCATCACCTCGGCAGGCAAGAAGTGGTCCATGGATGCATCTACGAACTCATCCCATCTGGCCGGAGGGCTCACCTCCTCACGGGAATCCTCCCACATCTCGAACCATGAACGTGCCGCTCCCTTCAGCCTGTAAGAGGCCAACTCTACCCCCTCTATATCCGTAGCCTTCATCACTCTGAGGGTCTTGTATATCTCATCAAGGAATTCCTGTGGGTCAGCCTCTGGATCGGTACCTGAAAATTCTGGAGGGGCCAATCGCAAGAATTGATGGACTCTGGAGCCAAAGGAATCTCCCTGTCCGCTGGAGGATGCAGGGGCATCATGGGATCTCTGGGCCTGGGCAGCCACTAATTGTGTTAACATATGGATGGCTCCCCTAAGTTCTTCATTAGAGATACCGGAGCCCGAAGCGGGAACTGTATCTGAGTCAGGAACACTGGCAGGAGGAATGGTGGCATCCTCTGCCGCAGCTGGAATAGGGACACTTGGGTTTTGAACAGATGGGCCAGGCAAATTCGGAACTGGTGGGTCATTCTCTCCCACGGCATCGGGTACATGATTAACAACTGCACTTGGGTCGGCATTGGCCCTAAGGCCGAGTCTAGCCTTCTTCTTAGGTGCCATATTCTGAAAATTTGGGAACAAGGCACGAATTAGACACATATATCTCCACATTGCACTTTACCGCACGATATAGATTAACAAAGAAGTAGGTAAATTCCTAAATGCCCGTGTAGCCCCCTACTTATATGATGTGGTCGACAACACACCTATAAGAAGGGCACTACTAGACACGGCTCCGAGACATCCTAGGACACTTTAAAACCTTAAGCTCCGATACCAAGTTTGTCACGCCCCAAATCGAGGGACATGACCGGCGCCTGACCGGGTTGCCCCAGTCAAGCGGACCTGGGTGCTTTTCATTCCCACGCGTTACCCCTGTGATGACTGCTTCTCATTAACCAAATATATTACTAATCATAATTGATTTCATATTAAACAAATAAAACGATACGAGTGATTCATTAACAAGATTTCAATTTTTACAACGCCCGACATAACACAATATATACATAATACTGGAGTCCGACAGTTTACATGTCTACAGAGCCTCTAGGATACAAAAAGGGAAATACAATACTTGTCGGTAACAAGGCTCCGGCTATACCTTACAAAACCAAAATGAAATCTAAATCGAGTGGCATGAACCACACAAGGCCCCGAGGAAGAAAGGGGCTCACCAACAACGGGCAGTGGAGGATGAAAGATACTACTGCCGATGAGCTGAAGTGCCTGCTACTGATCCACCTACAATCATGACACGAATGTAGCGCCCCCGGCAAAAAGGGACGTCAGTACACTTGAATTGTACTGGTATGTATGGACAAACTTTGTCCCAAGTAAACTCAAGCCATTAAATTACATCAACAATTAATTAAGCCAGCCAACCATGTTTCCACATTTTCCTCTTTTCAAATAAATCTCACACAAAGCACTTTCTACGATCAACCAATTTAACAATAACCAATCAATCACGTAAATCACAAGTAGTCAAACAAAGGGGCAATCAGTGCCCCACAGGTTGCAAACTCTCCTGTTGTCTCCTTTCACAATTTCACATTATTGATTTATGTATCAATTTTCAATAGCGATTTCGATCGCTTTCCATCCTTATTGACCCCCTGACCACCCTTATTACCTCGGCCACCCTTATCACCCCAACCCAAACCTTATTTCACCACGTTGCGGCGCGCAACACGACCCCGCCTTACAGTTGAAAACACAACAATTTCAAACAGCAGATAAGGTACTACACACAATTTCAACAAGTTCAAATAAGCAACTTACACATTGGTTCATGTTCTCAATTTCTTCTCAATTCAATATCACAACCATGTTACAATATTTCCACAATTCAAGTGTTTCATCTCTTTCCACAATAAACCAATTCTCAAGTGTTTCGTTTGTTTTCCACAAGGTGCTATATAGGCCATTATAGTCATTATTCACAATTCTTTTGCCAAATTAAACTCTCATTTTACATTACTCATAACTCAACAACAAACTTTGAATATCCAACAACAACATCAAGAATTTCACACAATTTGTCAATTTAACCCGAAACAAACAACTTCACACACATAGGCGATTTCACAAGAATCAAAATTAGCCATACATACCTGGTGATGATTTATTTCCTCCTACTTTATGCTTACACAAGATATCCTACTCTTGCCAACCTTGTTCTTGAAGACTCTTACTTCTACTCACTTCTTTTTACTAGAAATCAAGTTAAATAATCATGCATGAGTGTAAAAATTCTACTTTTAAAAGCTATTATATGAAAACCTCTCTTTACCCAATTAAAACTGAAAATCAAGAAAATAGTTAGGGTTTTTACCTTGAAAATATTGGGGAAGTTGAATCCTTGCCCTAGAATCCCTTGGAATTAAGTAGTTGGAACAATCTTTGAAGATGAAGAACTTCTCTCTCTAAAAACCCTCTCTTCTCTCTCTAATTTTGGTGAGATGATATGATAAAATGAAGAAGAAAGGTGTTATATTAAAGAAGAGATCGGGTCAAAATGTTACAAAAATCGGGGCCGGGGTCAAATATGCGGTCACTATGCGACCGCAGAATCAACATGCGGTCCGCATAGTGGCCGCAGAATGGCTCAAAAAATTACGCAGGTTCTGTTAAGACATGCGGTCACTATGCGGACCGCATGTTGATTCTGCGGTCGCAAAAGTGCACCGCAGATTGACATGCGATCGCATATCGACCGCACATTTGACACGGATTTGGGCAACTCTCTGGAACGATTTGCGGTCAGAATGCGGTCCGCATGTCAGGTTTGCGGTCGCATTCTTGACCGCACATTTGACACTTTTTCGGAAAAATTATTTCTCTACATTTTTGAAACTTAAATCATTACCAAGGGTCCGAACCACGGCGAGCAAGCTCGCCGCGAAGAATTCTACGCATTCCTAACACATTATTCGGACCATGACACCACATCTACTAGGTTTTATGCACAAAAATTTTACGGGGCCTTACACATTCAAGTCTCTGTAATGACCCGACCCATCGTTACGGGAGTTATAGCCCCGTTTTCTTCATTTAACACTTCAATATGCTAATTTATATGTGTTCGAAAAGTTAGAAGCAAATCGGAAGAAATTTAGATAAAAATGAAGCCATAAACATCTTTATGAGAAGAATAGGTTGGATCAACCGAATGTTGACGGATGAGTTAGACAGCTCAGCATTGAATTATGATGATTTGACTAGTTTCGGGGGATCATGTATGACTTATGAGAGCAATCAGAATCGAATTCGGAGGTCCGATGTAGTTTTAGGCTTGAATTGGCTAAGGTTGAATTTTGGCGAATTCCGGATGGTAGGTGAGATTTTCATCCAAGGGTCGGAATGGAATTTTGAGAGTTGCAGTAGCTCCATTAGGTGATTATGGATATGCGTGCAAAGTTTCAAGTCATTCGGAGGTGTTTAGGTCGGGTTTTAGATCAAATGCAAGTTTCAGAAGTTTTAGAAGAACTTAGGCTTGAATCCGATGTAAATTTGGTGTTTTGATGTTAGTTTTGATGTTTTGAGAGTAAAACTAAGTTTGCATGATCATATGTGGCATGTCAGTATGTTCGTATGCAGTCTCGAGGAGCTCGGGTGAGTTTCAGATAGGTTTGGGTTGCGTTATGCTCGTTTTTCTTATGCCTCGACATCGTTTCTTCAAGCATAAATGATATCTTATCGAACACATTAGCTCCGAATACTGTTTTGAATGAAGCATTAGATCCGTATCGTAATTACGGACCCGTAGCAAAAAGAATCATCAAATTTGGACATAGTATGAGGATTTTATGGCCATTTTACTAAAGTTGCCCAAATTTTCAGGTTAATGACGAAATTGCCTCGACGGCGTATTAAAAACCTGCACTATTTGCAAATCTTAAAACCTACATATCTCCTTCATTATAAGGTCAAATTGAGTGATTCAAAAGCCTAAATTCATTAGAATTTCACAAGGAATCCATTGAGAGCAGTAAAATACGTGAAAAGTATACCTATAATGAGAAGGCCGAGTTTTCTTCCAATTTTGGAACGGGAAGAAGCTTCTAAGGCGATTTTTAAGAGAGAAATCAATGAGTAATCGCTGGAGGTAAGTTTCCTGAATCAAAAACATGATTTTATGCTAGAATAAACACCAAAATTCCTGAAATTAGGTAGAATTTGTGAAGAACTAGGGCCTAAATCATGAAAACGAATTCTTGGGATTTCAAAGACCATTCGAACTCCGTTTTTGATAAAATTTATATGCACGGACTCGTGGCAAGACGAGGAATCTGTTGGTAGGATTTTCGTAATTTTTCGGGCAGCGGGCCCGGGGTCGGGTTTTTACCAACTTAGTGCGTTTATGTGTATTTCATGTAAATTGAAGTGGGTTATATTTCTTTGACCCGTAATTGACATAATTGTTGTGGTTTGACTAGATTCTACGAGCAAGGCAGCGAATTCCAAAGGAAAGGGCATTGTGGACGAGACCACGACCAGCTAGAGGTGAGTAGTTTGTGTATATGGTAGTCTGAGGGTTCGAAACCCCGGCTTAGCACATTGTGACGCTAGTAGGGCGTAGCTCTCACCCCGTGGCAGGTGCGGGATTGATTGTGACTGGGGATTGAGACTTGGTCCATCTCGGATATGTATAACATGTTATTAGTGATGGAAAAACACCGTGTTTGACATATTTGTGGGTTGTAAGCCTTGTTTGGGGCCTTGTACTGACCTGTAGTATCCGTAGGGGATAGTTATATATGTGATAGCAATACTTGCTTAATCACTAATCTCAGTCCTGGTTATGAAATCACAGTATTGAAATGCTAAGTCACCTGTTTTTTTGCAAAAATTAAATAAAAGTTAAAGTATTTTCATAATTAAATGAAAAGGAACCTGGAAATAAGTAATTGGAGTTGTTTTGTGACTTATCTGATCATTGTGGACTGAGGATGGACCGGGCTGCACGCTGCAGTGGTTGCTATGATATGAGGATCAGGCAGCACGCCGCAGCGGTTGTTATGATATGAGGATCAGGCTGCACGTCGCAGCGGTATTTGCGTTTGGGCTGTAGGAGCCCCTCCGGAGTTTGCACACACCCCCCAGTGAGCGTCGTCGACGTTAAATGGTTTGGGCTACACGCCGTAGCGGTTATGTATTTTGCATTGCATCTTTGTTTGTGAATTATCTGTGATAGTGGTAATGTACTGTTGTTGCTAGTTCGTATGAGGAATCGGACTGTAGTTTAGCTTTATTTTGTGGTATTCTGTGGATTTCTTACTTTCAACTGCTGGTATATATTTATTACTCACTGAGTACTTAGTACTCACCCTTACTCCATGCACCTCTGTGTGCAGATTCAGGTACACAAGAGGGATAGACAAGCACTCCAGCTTTTATCAGTATTTATCCGAGTTGCTGAGGTAGCTGCTGGCGTTCACATGACCTGGCTTCTCTTCTTATTCCAGTTTTCCTTTGTATATACATTATTCATACTTGAGTATTTGGTTTAGATATTGTTATCCGATCATGTTTAGAGGATCTAGACTCGTGACCCTTGATCTTTGGGTGATTATTCAGTTTAGCTTTATTGTTGATACTAATATCCAGGTAATTGATTTGAGCTTCATGCTAGGGATGAGAGTGTAAATGGTCGGGCTTGCCTAGCAGTTGTGTTGGGCGCCATCACGACCGGGATTGGGGTCGTGACAAGTTGGTATCAGAGCCTAGGTTACTAGCCAATGCGACGTGAATTTTAATTTCATAGTTGTACTTGTCCTCGGGAGGCTGCAAACCTTTAGGAAACACTTCACATTTCTTGGAATTCTTATCGTGCGTACTTGATTCAACTTGAGATATAATTTTTAAAATTCCTTCCACACGTCTGTGTACGCATCGAGTGCTCAGTAATATGATTGCCTTGATGGCTTGTGATTCCCCGATCGAGGGGCGATATATAATCTCTGTGAGTTCATGTTGGGCCAGTCGGGAGGACTTGAGGCCAGATCTTTGTCTATGACATGAGCACCAAGGTGCTGATTTTGTGAGCTGGTATTATGAAACTTATATGAGCGGTATTGTCCCTAACCGTGGAAATGGCAGCTTAATAATGTAGGAGTTGCCGGGTGTTAGATCCTTATTGTAACCTATTGTGTAGCCCCGAACTATAGGCGTGGTGAATATTTATCATATCTCTTAGTTGGAAGGTAAAGTGCCTTCCGTGTAGTAAAACGAGTTTAGACTCAGGATGTATCCTGGTGGAGGGTATTGTACCAAAATTCTAAATTGAGGCGAAGTAGGTGTAACTGAAAGGTATTTGATATGTGTTATGACGCGAGCAGGTGTAGCGCATGTTCAGGTTTAAATTGTGATAATATAATTCGTATAGTATTGAGATTTAATGTTGTTGAAATACATTGTGATATCGTGTTGAGTTGCGGATGTATTGTTAGAATGGTTTGGTGATTCTGTGGCAGATGGATAGGCCAAATTACAAAGGAAACTCTGCTGAAATTTTAGAAAAATTTGGGACTTAGAAAAGATTTATGTCACCTAAAGAGAGTAGGCTTAACTGTGGTGTGTGTATAAATGCAAGAATTGCAGAAGAGTTAAGGTCTCCGATGATTCGAGTCTTTGTCAAGCTTGTAAATGACTTGAGTTTAATCTCACCATAACATTGTGGCATCATTTGAGTAAAGAATGCTATAAGCGGCTAAAAGTGCTTTGATGTATGGCTCCGAGCCAAGTTGGGGAGCTTGTTATTGATTAACTGATTGCACTGTTGTGTGCTATGTTGGTTCTGTCTCTAAGTACGTTGGGAAAATTCTGATAAGGGTTATGGTGCTTCGTAGATGTGAAGAAATCCTAGGATGATTTGAACTGATGTTGGTAAAGAATGTTCGATGTATAGAAAAGAAAGATAGCTAAGTGCATCTGTATGTAATCATGTTCTGCTGGTGTCAGAGTTCTAACAAGGCACGAGTGGTTCTGCCCAATAAGACAGTTGAATGATAATTGAATAAGGGTGAATGACGCCGAGAATAGTTTTGCAGTGTTCAAGATTTTGCTTGTAACAGTCAGGTGTATTAAGATTGTGTATATGACTAAAGACGGTGGTTTCGTTAGAAGGAATCAAGACTTGTGTTATGTTATGTGAATGATGGGATTCTATGTATCCGTATTAGGAGGTAATGATAACAAATTCAAAAATCGCAAGAAGTTCTTCAAAATAAAGTATTGTAGAATGTGGTACTTCTGGGAAACATTGAGAGAGTATTCAGCGGCCTGTGAGCCTTGGACCGTGTAGTCTTGTGTATGAGTCTCGTGTGGTAATATGAGTTGAGATAATGTAGTGCTACAGTAAAGGCTAGTACTAAGTTAAAGATGATTTAGAAAGGAAATTGAGTAAATGGAACAACTTGTTAATAAATTGAAACGATATGATACGAATATGATTAATCTTCTGGTGTATGTACAAAGTAATGAGTCTTGCAGCTATGGTGCAACAAAGCTCTTGATGTGCTGGCAGTTGCGTAGCTCGATGTGGGAAAAAGGACTCAGTCCTGGCAGTTAAGCTTGTGCAATGAATGGGAAGAAAGAGTTGCGATGTGTTATGGAAAGTTGATAATGGCATGTTCAAGGTTTTGTGATTAGTTCATAATATATGGGAAGTCATTAAAAATTAATGAGCAACGCGGGCAGTTGCAGGTGATCTAAGAATCGATCTTTCTGGTGACTAAGGAAAAATGATACTGCTATTCTAGTGATTTGGCAGGGTATATGGTCAAAAAGGGACAAGGAGCTGTAAACTGATAATATCTAGTGGTATGGTGGTATTCTTTTGTTGGATCGATGGTGATGATTGAGTTGTTGATGGCACAGGGAAATTTTTGAATGACTTTTGTGGTATGAATGGATGCTTGATGTGTGTTATGTAGTCGTACAGTGGAGTGTGGAAGCAAGCATGGTGATTCATGTGTTATATAGGTGATGGAGATTAGAAGTCCTCGTAATCCGCCTATGCAATGGTTGTATATCGTGTGTATTGGCAATGTTTTGCGATCATTGGAAATTGGAAGCCCTAGTGGCTCTCTCTTAGCTTGATATGATGAATTTGGGTTATGAGACTTGATTGCTGGTATTTCACCCATCTGGTATCTTCACAAATGCGAAGATTTTCTCGCATTTGCGAGAAGTCCCAGATTGGCCTTGGTTCGCAAATGCGAACCAGACTTCACAAATGCGAAGTTGGTCGGGGTGTGCAGTGGTTTGCAAATGCGAACATACCTTGCAAATGCGAGGTTGACAGTAATCAACCCAAGTTTGCAAATGCGAACTTATGGTCGCAATTGCGACAACCCCAGTAACCCAGCCTCGTTCACAAATGCAAACATTATGTCGCAAATGGGACACTGACAGTCCCCAGACCTGTAGTGTTCACAATTGCGAACACATGTTCGCAATTGCGATATCCGCAGCTGTGCAATTTTATACTTAAACGAATTTTTCAGCTCATTCTTCATTCTTTCAAAAACCCACACACTACACACGAACCCTCAAGAGCAAATTCACTCCAAAACAATTGTAAGTCACTTTTTACTCAATTCTTTCAATTCCTAACAACATTAAACATGTTTTTCAATAGAAATCAAAGGTTTTCACGGCAGAAATTCTTATTTTTGGGTAGAACCTAGGGTTTTCATGAATTGGGTAATTGGACCTCGAATTGAGGTCCGATTTTGAAACAAATCATATATTTGAACTCGTGGGGGAATGGGTAACCAGATTTTGGTCTAAACCCTGAGTTCCGACCACGTGGGCTAGGGAAATTTTGGGAAATTTTGGGGTAAACTTTGAGAAAACCATTTTTAAGCTTTTAAACCAAGTTATTTAGTATTTATTAATATAATGGAATCAATTGTGATTAGATTCGAGCTAGCTGAAAGCGGAAATTCGGGGAAAAGCTATAGTTGAAAGATAATTTGGACTTCAAGGCTAGAGGTAAGTGTTTGTTCTATCCTAGCTTGAGGGAATAGGATTATGTGCTATGTGCTATGTGATCGAGTGCGGTGTATGGGCTGTGGTGACGAGCATCCATACACTGGCGTCTAGCATGACCGTGAGTCATTGTTGATAGTTGTTATGAGATATTTTAAAGATGAATTGTTGAACCCTTGACGGGTTGTGGAATTGTACATTACTTTTCCTTGCCGGGACTTATTGTGAAGTGAGATATTGTTTTCCCTTGCCGGGACTTTGTTGTGATGATTATTGTGTCCCTTGCCGGGACGGTTCATGATTATTGTTTTCATTCTCTACCCTTAACTGTGATTGTTATTTAGACGGGAAGAGTGATAATGCACGAAGGGTGATGTAGTGCCTTGTTTTACTTTTATAGCACAAAGGTTAATGTCGTGTCTTATTATTGATTATGCACGAAGGTTAATGTCGTGCCTTGTTATTGATTATGCACGAAGGATCATGTCGTGCCTTGTGATATTGACTATGCACGAAGGGTAATGCCGTGCCTTGTTATTGAACCATGCACGAAGGATCATGCCATGAATTGGATATGAGGATGAGAGTAAAAGCACGAAGGGTGATGACGTGCACTTTATTTGCTTATTTGGTGAGGATGAGAGTAAAAGCACGAAGGGTGATGCTGTGCACTTTATTTGCTTTTTTGGTGAGGATGAGAGTAAAAGCACAAAAGGTGATGTCGTGCACTTTATTTGCCTATTTGGTGAGGATGAGAGTAAAAGCACGAAGGGTGATGTCGTGCAACTATTTGCTATTCCTTGTTTGACATTAACTGTTTCCATTATACTTTGGTTTCCTTTGTTGATTTGATAATTGTTGTTAACTATGAGCTTCCCTCTCATGATATTTCTTGTTGGTTTTTGTTTACTTGACATCTCTGTTATCTTGTGGTGTACCTACGTACATAGAACTGCACAGGTTTATGTGGGTGCCTGGTCCTAGGCTTGTCACTACTTTGCCGGGATAGGCCAGGCACTTACCAGCACATGGCGTCCGGAGGCTCGGCGTCTCTTCCACTTATTTATATTAATAGCTGTAGTCTCCTTGCTCCGAGACAAACAGATTTATGTTATTTTCCTTCAGACCTTTATGTATAGTATTCAGTAGTAGTTCGTGAGTTGGTGACTCCACGTCTTGGGTAGAGGATTTCAGTATTGTTTTACCTTGGTACTGCTTATTTTTAATTTGATAAGTCTTCCGCATTTAGTTAATTAATGTTATGGTTCTTGTTGATAAAATTAAGTATGAAATATTGTGACTACCCAAAGGGTTATCACTTATTTTATTAATCATTTCGAGCTTCTGAGCCCTTGAAAACCTCATTCCATGTTGCCTCGATTTACATGCACGATCCGAGCTTGTAGCCGGAAAGATTTTTGTGATAGAAAATATGAATTTTATGAGAAATTTGGATAAAAATGATATTAATATTGATATGGTTGACTTCGGTCAACATTTTTGGTAAACGGATCCGGACCCGAGATTGGATGGTCCCGAGAGGTCCGTAGGAAAATATGGGACTTGGACATGCGTCCGGAGTCGAATTCCGAGGCCTAGAGCCCAAGTTATGAATTTTTCTATAAAATTGTTTTTGATGTAATTGTTAAAGGAAATGAATTAATTGACCTTGTTATCGGGCTCGTATTTTGGTTCCGACGCCCGGTACAAGTCTTAAATATTATATATGTGATTTCTGTAAAATTTGGTGACATTCGGATGTCGTTTGAGATGTTTTGGACCTTGAGCTCCAAGTTTGAAAGTTTTGAAAACCAAAAGTATGAAAATCATGAATTTGAGGCTTGATTTGATGAAAACGATGTGATATTGACGATGTGATCGCACAAACAAGTTCATAATGTGTTTTTGAGGTTGTGTACATGTTTGGTTTGGAGCCCGGGGGGGTCGGGTAAAGATTTGATAGGCCGTAGGATCAATTTCTAAGTTTATGCACTGCTGGTTTTTCACCCAGCTGTTGGCTTCGCATTTGCGAAGAATTTCTCGCTAATGCGAAGAAGGCAGTTCAAGGCTGGGTTCGCAAATGCGAACCCATTATCGCAAATGGATGCCTGCCTGAACAAACCAAGTTCGCAAATGCGAACAAAGTGTCGCAAATGCGACACTGGCACACCTGGACCATAGTTCGCAATTGCGAACTTAACCTCGCAAATGCGAGGCCTTCAGTAATTTCCTGTCTTCGCAATTGCGAAGAATGTGTCGCAATTGCGAAGAAGCCCAGAAGCCTGCTGGTTCGCAAATGCGAACCTTATTTCGCAAATGCAAAATCCGCAGTAACCGCCTAGACTTCGCAAATGCGAATAAATGTTCGCAAATGCGAACTTCCCAGCCTTAGCTTATTTTTCAAATTCCAGAAATTGGTCGGGGTTCGCAATTGCGAATCCATGTTCGCAAATGCAAACACAAAGACCTGTAAAACACGATTTTCAGTTCATTTCTTCACTTTTTACAAACCAAAAACACCTATTTGCGATTCTTCACGGATTCCTTCTTCTTCAAAACAATTGTAAGTCACTTTTTACTTAATTCTTTCAATTCCTAACATCATTAAACATGTTTTTCAATAGAAATCAAAGGTTTTCATGGTAGAATTTATTGTTTTTGTTAGAATATAGGGTTTTTCATAAATTGGGAAATTGGACCTCGAATTGAGGTCCGATTTTGAAACAAATCATATACATGAACTCGTGGGGGATGGGTAACCGGATTTTGGTCCGAACCCCGAGTTCCGACCATGTGGGCCCGGGGTCGAAATTCACTATTCCGGGCAGAATGTTGTAAAAGTTGTAATTAGCCTTATGAATTAGTTTGTTGAGTAGTATTGATTATATTAAATCAATTGTGTATAGATACGATTGGATTGGAGCCAAATTTGAAAGGAAAAGGCATTGCCATGGATTGAATTGTTCATAAACATTCGAGGTAAGTGTTTGTTCTATCCTAGCTTGAGGGAATAGGATTATGTGCTATGTGATCGAGTGCGGTGTATGGCCTGTGGTGACGAGCATCCATACACTGGCGTCTAGCATGACCGTGAGTCGTTGTTGATATTTGTTGTGAGATATTTTGAAGATAAATTGTTGAACCCTTGCCGGGTTGTAGAATGATTATTGTGTCCCTTGCCGGAACGGTTCATGATTTGTTGTTTTCTTTCTCTGCCCTTAACCTGTGATTGTTATTTGGGTGAGGAAGAGTGATAATGCACGAAGGGTGATGTCGTGCCTTGATTTATTATTTATGCACGAAGGTTAATGTCGTGCCTTGATTTATTATTTATGCACGAAGGTTAATGCCGTGCCTTGTTATTGATTATGCATGAAGGTTAATGCCGTGCCATGTTTTATTGATTATGCATGAAGGATCATGCCGTGCCTTGTTATTGAACCATGTACGAAGGATCATGCCGTACTATGGATGTGAGGATGAGAGTAAAAGCACGAAGGGTGATGCCGTGCACTTTATTTGCTTATTTGGTGAGGATGAGAGTAAAAGCACGAAGGGTGATGCCGTGCACTTTATTTACTTATTTGGTGAGGATGAGAGTAAAAGCACGAAGGGTGATGCCGTGCAACTATTTGTCATTCCTTGACTTGATATTACTTGTTTTTTTCCATTATATTTTATTTGGGTGATGCCGTGCAACTATTTGCTATTCCTTGACTTGATATTACTTGTGTTCCATTATACTTTGTTTTCCTTGTGAACTTATTAACCGTTGTTAATTGTTGAGTTCTTTTGAGATATTCCTTATTGTGTTATTACTTGGTTAATTCTTGTTAATTGTGGTAATATATATATATTAAAGAATTGGGATCGTGTGGCGCGCCGACCACTTTTATGATAAGAAATGGGATTGTGTGGCACGCCGACCACAAAGTGATTTGAATCTTGGCATTGGCCATAGTTGCCGGTAGCCTATTGATATATTTGGGAGCGGGTGGTACGCCTACCACGAGATAAGAAAAGAAAAGTAAAGAATTGAGACACAAAAGTAAGACTTAATTCTGTTGATTAGATTAATCTGGATATTATGAGTTATTGGCTGTTATTGCAGAGCAGAGTATTTCCTTATAAATGTTTATGTACATATATATATATATATATATATATTTTGTGGTATACATATATATTGAACTGCACAGGTTTATGTGGGTGTCTGGTCCTAGGCTTGTCACTACTTCGCCGGGATAGGCCAGGCACTTACCAGCACATGGGGTCGGTTGTGGTGATACTACACTTCTGCGTTTTTGCACAGGTCCAGGTTACGATCAGGAGCAGCAGCAGTAAATCTTTTGCGTGGGAGTTGATCACATTTGAGACCAAGGTAGCTTGCAGACGTCCGCAAGCCCGGCGTCTCTCTCTTTATTTATGTTATTAGTTGTAGTCTCATTGTTCCGAGACAAACAGAATTATGTTATATTTCTTTCAAACTTTTATGTGTAGTATTCCATAGTAGTGTAAGGCCCCGTGAAATTTTTGTGCATAAAACCTAGTAGATGTGGTGTCATGGTCCGAATGATGTGTTAGGAATGCGTAGAATTCTTCGCGGCAAGCTTGCGAGCCGCGGTTCGGACCCTTGGTAGTGATTTAAGTTTCAAAATGTAGAATAAAATTTTTTCCAGAAAAATGTCAATCTGCGGTGCACTTTTGCGACCGCAGAATCAATATGCGGTCCGCATAGTGACCGCAGATCGTTCCAGAGAGTTGCCCAAAATTGTGTCCAATGTGCGGTCGATATGCGATCGCATGTCAATCTGCGGTGCACTTTTGCGACCGCGGAATCGACATGCGGTCCGCATAGTGACCGCAAATCGTTCCAGAGCCTGCGTAATTTTTGAGCCATTCTGCGGCCACTATGCGGACCGCATGTTGATTCTGCGGTCGCATAGTGACCGCATATTTGACCCCGGCCCAGTTTTTGTAACATTTTGACCCGATCTCTTCTTTAATATAACACACCTCTTCTTCATTTTTATCATATCATCTCACCAAAAATTTGAGAGAGAAGAGAGGGTTTTTAGAGAGAGAAGTTCTTCATCTTCAAAGATTGTTCCAACTACTTAATTCCAAGGGATTCTAGGGCAAGGATTCAACTTCCCCAATATTTTCAAGGTAAAAACCCTAACTATTTTCTTTGATTTTCAGTTTTAATTGGGTAAAGAGAGGTTTGCATATAATAGCTTTTGAAAATAGAATTTTTACACTCATGCATGATTATTGAACTTGATTTCTAGTAAAAAGAAGTGGGTAGAAGTAAGAGTCTTCAAGAACAAGGTTGGCAAGAATAGGATATCTTGGGTAAGCATAAAGTAGAAAGTTAACGGAAGAAAAATCATCACCAGGTATGTATGGCTAATTTTGATTCTTGTGAAATCGCCCTTAGGTGTAAAATTGTTTGGCATGTGTTGATTTGAGAAATTGTATGTGATTAATTGATGTTGTTGTTGGATATTCAAAGTTGTTGTTGAACTATGAGTGTTGTGGTAAGAAATATGAACCGAAAGGTAAATGAGAGTTGAATTGGGTAAAGAATTTGTGAATAATGATTATGATGGCCTATATGGCACCTTGTGGAAAAGAAATCGAAACACTTGAGAATTGGTTTATTGTGGAAAGAGATGAAACACTTGAATTATGGAAAATTGTTGAATATACATGTGTGAATATTATTGAATGTGGAAACATTGTAACTTGGTTGTGATATTGGCTTGAGAAGTAATTGAGAACATGAAACAATGTGCAAGTTGCTTATTTGAACTTGTTGAAATTGTGTGTAGTACCTTATCTGCTGTTTGAAATTGTTGTGTTTTCAGCTGTAAGGCGGGGTCGTGTCGCGCGCCGCGACGTGGTGAAATAAGGTTTGGGTTGGGGTGATAAGGGTGGCCGAGGTAATAAGGGTGGTCAGGGGTAATAAGGATGGAAAGCGATCGAAATCGCTATTGAAAATTGATACATAAATCAATAATGTGAAATTGTGAAAGGAGACAGCAGGAGAGTTTGCAACCTGTGGGGCACTGATTGCCCCTTTGTTTGACTACTTGTGCATTATGTGATTGATTGGTAATTGTTAAATTGGTTGATCGTAGGAAGTGCTTTGAGTTGAGAATTATTTGAAATGAGGAAAATGTGGAAACATGGTTGGTTGGTTTAATTAATTGTTGATGTAATTTAATGGCTTGAGTTTACTTGGGACAAAGTTTGTCCATACATACCAGTACAATTTAAGTGTACTGACGTCCCTTTTGCCGGGGGCGCTACATTCGTGTCATGATTGTAGGTGGATCGGTAGCAGGCACTTCAGCTCGTCGGCAGTAGTATTCTTCTCCTTCCACTGCCCGTCTTGGTGAGCCCCTTTCTTCCTCGGGGCCTTGTGTGGTTCTTGCCACTTCGGTTTGGATTTCATTTTGGTTTTGAAAGGTATAGCCGGAGCCTTGTTACCGGCAAGTATTGTATTTCCCTTTTGTATCCTAGAGGCTCCGTAGACATGTAAACTGTGGGACTCCAGTCTTATATATATAAGGTGTTATGTCGGGCGTTGTAAAAGTTGAAATCTTGTTAATGAATCACTCGTATCATTTTATTTGTTTAATGTGAAATCAATTATGATTAGTAATTTATTTGGTTAATGAGAAACAGTCATCACAGGGGTAACGCGTGGGAATGAAAGGCACCCGGGTCCGCTTGACTGGGGCAACCCGGTCAGGCGCCGGTCATGTCCCTCGATTTGGGGCGTGACAAACTTGGTATCAGAGCTTAAGGTTTTAAAGTGTCCTAGGATGTCTTGGAGCCGTGTCTAGTAGTGCCCTTCTTATAGGTGTGTTGTCGACCACATCATATAAGTAGGGGGCTACACGGACATTTAGGAATCTACCTACTTCTTTGTTAATCTATATCGTGCGGTAAAGTGCAATGTGGAGATATCTGTGTCTAATTCGTGCCTTGTTCCCAAATTTTCAGAATATGGCACCTAAGAAGAAGGCTAGACTCGGCCTTAGGGCCAACACCGGCCCAAGTGCAGCTGTTAATCATGTACCCGATGCCGTGGGAGAGAATGACCCACCAGTCCCGAATTTGCCTGGCCCATCTGTTCAAAACCCAAGTGTCCCTATTCCGGCTGCGGCAGAGGATGCCACCATTCCTCCTGCCGGTGTTCCTGACTCAGATACAGTTCCCGCTTCGGGCTCCGGTATCTCTAATGAAGAACTTAGGGGAGCCATCCATATGTTAACACAATTAGTGGCTGCCCAGGCCCAGAGATCCCATGATGCCCCTGCATCCTCCAGCGGACATGGAGATTCCTTTGGTTCCAGAGTCCACCAGTTCTTGCGATTGGCCCCTCCAGAATTTTCAGGCACCGATCCAGAGGCTGACCCACAGGAATTCCTTGATGAGATATACAAGACCCTCAGAGTGATGAAGGCTACAGATATAGAGGGGGTAGAGTTGGCCTCTTACAGGCTGAAGGGAGCGGCACGTTCATGGTTCGAAATGTGGGAGGATTCCCGTGAGGAAGGAAGCCCTCCGGCCAGATGGGATGAGTTCGTGGATGCATTTATGGACCACTTCTTACCTGCGGAGGCAATGGCAGCCCGTGCCACTGAGTTCGAGGTTCTCAAACAGGGCAGTATGAGTGTTTGGGAGTATCACATGGAGTTCGTAAGGTTGTCCAAGTACGCTCCTCATTTAGTATCGACCATGGATGCCCGGGTTCGACGGTTTGTTCGGGGCCTTAGCCCTTTGGTAGTGAATGAGGCCGCCACAGCAGCTTTGCACTCAGACATGAACTATGGGAGGATTGTGGGATTTGCTCAGGCCACAGAGGCCAGGAAATTGAAGATTCGTGCAGAAAGAGAAAGTAGCAACAGGGCCCGGTCAATGGGTCGTTCGGGGAGATCACTTCCAGGGAAGGGGTCATCAGGGCCATCCCAGTCATATGCTCAGTCCTCCGCGAGTGCACCGCCATCCGTGCACAGTCATCAGCAGAGCAGTTACTCGAGACCTGGTTCAGACAGCAGGAGGTCTCGTCAGTCTGGTCATCCTGGGGTGAGATCCCAGCAGCAGGGGAGACCTACATGCCCCAAGTGTGGGAGATTTCATACAGAAACTTGCTACCTTGACCTTCCAGTGTGCTTCGGGTGCGGGGTGAGAGGTCACATTCAGCGGGACTGCCGTGCACCCCGTCAGGGTATAGGTAGGGGATCTGCTCAGTCATCCGGTTCTTCAGCTGCTACATCATCAGCGCGTACTCCAGCATCAGCGGGGCGTGGTGCAGCTAGGGGTGGAGCTCAGGGTAGGGGTGGACCTAGCCGATTCTATGCATTGAGTGGTCGCCAAAATGCCGAGGCTTCTCCAGATGTTGTTACAGGTATCATGTCTGTTCGGACTATTGATTGCTATGCCCTTATTGATCCAGGGTCCTCCTTGTCTTATGTTACTCCATTCATTGCTTCAAGTTTTGGGATAGAACCCGAACAGCTTCATGAGCCGTTCTCTGTGTCGACACCTATTGGTGATTCTATTACGGCCTCACGAGTCTATAGGAATTGTGTTGTTACGGTGGGTGGTCGTGATACCACAACCGATCTTATTGATCTTGGGATGGTAGATTTTGATGTAATTATGGGGATGGATTGGCTCTATTCGTGCTTTGCCAAACTTGATTGTCGAACGAGAGTTATGAGGCTCGAGTTCCCTAACGAGCCAGTCATTGAATGGAGAGGAAATGGTGTAGTGACAAGGGGTAGGTTTATTTCCTACCTTAAGGCTTCGAAGATGATTAAGAAAGGGTATATCTATCACCTGGTTCGGGTAACGGACACCACCTCAGATGTGCCTACCCTCGAGTCCGTGCCAATTGTGAATGAATTTCCTGAAGTGTTTCCAGATGAGCTTCCGGGCATCCCGCCGGATAGGGAGATTGATTTCGGAATTGATGTATTGCCAGATACTCAGCCAATATCCATTCCACCTTACAGAATGGCGCCAGCAGAGTTAAGGGAGTTAAAGGAGCAATTGAGGGATTTATTAGAGAAAGGGTTCATACGACCGAGTGTGTCGCCATGGGGTGCTCCGGTTCTCTTTGTCAGAAAGAAGGATGGGTCACTTCGAATGTGTATTGATTATCGCCAACTTAACAAAGTCACCATTAAGAATAAATATCCATTGCCTCGAGTGGATGATCTGTTTGACCAATTGCGGGGAGCGAGGTTCTTCTCAAAGATTGATTTACGGTCTGGGTACCACCAGTTGAAAATCAGGGAGCAGGATATTCCTAAAACCGCCTTCAGAACTCGTTATGGTCACTTCGAGTTTTTGGTCATGTCTTTTGGGCTAACTAATGCCCCAGCAACTTTCATGGACCTTATGAATCGGGTTTTCAAGCCATTCCTAGATTCCTTTGTGATTGTATTCATTGACGATATTCTCATATACTCTCGGAGCAGGGAAGATCATGCCGTTCACCTCGGGGCAGCATTGCAGACCCTTCTTCAGCATCAATTGTATGCCAAGTTCTCTGAAGTCCGTAGCTTTTCTAGGGCATGTTATTTCCAGTGGGGGAATTATGGTGGATCCTCAGAAGATTGCGGCAGTGAAAGATTGGCCTAGACCCACGACCCCGACAGAGATTCGCAGCTTTTTGGGTCTGGCGGGGTACTATCGGAGGTTTGTAGAGGGATTCTCAACCCTCGCCTCCCCATTGACTAAATTGACGCAGAAAGCAGTTAAGTTCCAGTGGTCCGAAGCATGTGAGAAAAGTTTCCAAGAACTGAAGTCAAGATTGACCTCGGCACCAGTATTGGCCTTGCCAGAAGGCAGAGAGGGATTTGTAGTCTATTGTGATGCCTCCAGAGTCGGTTTGGGATGTGTATTGATGCAGCACGGAAAGGTCATATCTTACGCTTCCAGGCAACTCAAGAATCACGAGAAGAATTATCCGACGCATGATTTGGAACTTGCAGCTGTTGTGTTTGCTTTGAAAATATGGCGGCACTATCTTTATGGGGTTCATGTAGATGTGTTTTCAGACCACAAGAGCCTCCAGTATTTGTTCAAGCAGAAGGAGCTAAATCCGAGACAGCGGCGGTGGTTAGAATTACTCAAGGACTATGATATGGACATATTGTACCATCCAGGGAAGGCAAATGTGGTAGCTGACGCTCTTAGTCGGAAATCCATGGGTAGTTTGGCTCATTTGGGTGTGGATCAGAGACACCTGGCTCGAGAGGTTTACCAATTATCCAGTTTGGGGGTTCGTATTTCGGCGTCGGACGAGGGGGATATTTTGGTGCATAATGGAGCAGAATCATCATTGGTCGCGGAAATCAAGGAAAAACAATTCATGGATCCAGCATTGGTTCGGGTGAAAGAAGCAGTCCTGAATGACAAGACCTCAGCATTTGTACTCAGCAGCGAAGATGGTGTATTGCGGTGTCAAGATAGGCTATGTGTTCCGGATGTAGACGAGCTTCGGGAAAGAGTGATGGCAGAGGCTCATACTTCCAGGTATTCTGTGCACCCTGGTTCAACGAAAATGTATCACGATCTCAAGGAGATTTATTGGTGGAACGGTATGAAAAGGGATGTGGCAAGCTTTGTAGCTAAATGTCCGAACTGTCAACAAGTGAAGGCCGAGCATCAACGGCCTGGTGGATTAACTCAGCTTATAGAAATACCAAGGTGGAAATGGGAGATGATCAATATGGATTTCGTGGTGGGGTTACCTCGCACTCGGCGTAAGTTTGACTCAATATGGGTGATAGTAGATCGACTCACCAAATCAGCTCACTTCCTGCCTGTCAAGTCCACTGATACTGCGGAGCAATATGCAAGATTGTACATCAAAGAGATAGTAAGGCTTCATGGAACTCCACTTTCTATCATCTCAGATCGCGGGGCTCAGTTCACAGCTAACTTTTGGAAGAAGTTTCAGCAAGGTTTGGGAACTCAGGTGAATCTCAGCACAGCTTTCCATCCACAGACCGATGGACAGGCCGAGCGGACCATTCAGACGCTTGAAGATATGTTGCGGGCTTGTGTCTTAGATTTTAAAGGTAATTGGGATGAACACTTGCCACCGATAGAATTTGCTTACAATAACAGCTATCATGCTAGCATTCAAATGGCCCCGTTTGAGGCATTGTACGGGAGAAGATGTAGATCGCCAATCGGGTGGTTTGAGGTAGGTGAAGCGGAATTGCTAGGGCCGGATATGGTGTACGAAGCTATGGAAAAGGTCAAGGTTATTCAGGAGAGAATGAAAACAGCACAAAGTCGTCAAAAGTCCTATGCAGATGTTCGTCGAAGGGATTTGGAGTTTCAAGTCGATGATTGGGTGTTCTTGAGGGTATCTCCTATGAAGGGAGTCATGCGATTCGGAAAGAAAGGGAAATTGAGTCCTAGGTATGTCGGGCCATATCGGATCGTTCAAAGGATTGGTCAAGTTGCTTATAGGCTAGAGTTGCCTCTTGAGATGTCATCAGTGCACCCGGTATTCCATGTGTCCATGTTGAAGAAAGTGATTGGAGATCCATCCACCATCATGCCAGTCGAAGCTATTAGAGGTTAATGAAGATTTGTCATATGAAGAAGTTCCAGTTGCCATTCTTGATAGGCAAGTCCGTAAGTTGAGAAATAAGGAAGTTGCCTCTCTTAAAGTATTGTGGCGAAGTCAACAAGTTGAGGAGGCCACATGGGAAGCGGAAAAAGAGATGAAGGAAAAGTACCCCCATTTGTTTGATCAAGCCTAGAAGAAATTAGGTGACCCTCCTACTCCTAGTAGCTGTCATCTTGCCTAAGTTGTTTCCCTCTTAGTATTAGTAAGTCTCCTTTATTTGTAATGAGTTAGATGTGTTGTTACCTTGGGTCACTTGAACCGTTCTTGATAAATGAAAGCCTTATAAAGATTTACGTGTTTAATAAACAACTAATAGTAAGTGTAGATTGGTAATGATTTGTTAAGCGTACATGGTGTGTTAAAATGGTTAAATAAGGTAAGAATTCATTGAAGTGACTAGTTTATGTGCATTCGTTGAGGTAAGAAGGTGTATACCAGTTGTGAATAGTGTTATTGTTGTATATTGTTGTTTGGTGATGTGTTTCGGGGGCCCTCTGACAGGTGGATATGTCCATAATACAAAGGAAACTCTGGCGAAATTTTTCTAAAATATAAGAGTTAGTCAAAATTTTGAGGGTTGCATATCATGTCTTTCAAAACCAACTCATTTATTTCAAAATCCTCATTCGAGGACGAATGATCTTAAGGGGGGGAGGATGTAAGGCCCCGTAAAATTTTTGTGCATAAAACCTAGTAGATGTGGTGTCATGGTCCGAATGATGTGTTAGGAATGCGTAGAATTCTTCGCGGCGAGCTTGCGAGCCGCAGTTCGGACCCTTGGTAGTGATTTAAGTTTCAAAAATGTAGAGAAATAATTTTTTCGAAAAAGTGTCAAATATGCGGTCCGCATAGTGACCGCATTCCTTATGCGGTCCGCATAGTGACCGCAGATCGTTCCGGAGAGTTGCCCAAAATTGTGTCCAATGTGCGGTCGATATGCGATCGCATGTCAATCTGCGGTGCACTTTTGCGACCGCAGAATCGACATGCGGTCCGCATAGTGACCGCAAATCGTTCCAGAGCCTGCGTAATTTTTGAGCCATTCTGCGGCCACTATGCGGACCGCATGTTGATTCTGCGGTCGCATAGTGACCGCATATTTGACCCCGGCCCAGTTTTTGTAACATTTTGACCCGATCTCTTCTTTAATATAACACACCTCTTCTTCATTTTTATCATATCATCTCACCAAAAATTTGAGAGAGAAGAGAGGGTTTTTAGAGAGAGAAGTTCTTCATCTTCAAAGATTGTTCCAACTACTTAATTCCAAGGGATTCTAGGGCAAGGATTCAACTTCCCCAATATTTTCAAGGTAAAAACCCTAACTATTTTCTTTGATTTTCAGTTTTAATTGGGTAAAGAGAGGTTTGCATATAATAGCTTTTGAAAATAGAATTTTTACACTCATGCATGATTATTGAACTTGATTTCTAGTAAAAAGAAGTGGGTAGAAGTAAGAGTCTTCAAGAACAAGGTTGGCAAGAATAGGATATCTTGGGTAAGCATAAAGTAGAAAGTTAACGGAAGAAAAATCATCACCGGGTATGTATGGCTAATTTTGATTCTTGTGAAATCGCCCTTAGGTGTAAAATTGTTTGGCATGTGTTGATTTGAGAAATTGTATGTGATTAATTGATGTTGTTGTTGGATATTCAAAGTTGTTGTTGAACTATGAGTGTTGTGGTAAGAAATATGAACCGAAAGGTAAATGAGAGTTGAATTGGGTAAAGAATTTGTGAATAATGATTATGATGGCCTATATGGCACCTTGTGGAAAAAGAAATCGAAACACTTGAGAATTGGTTTATTGTGGAAAGAGATGAAACACTTGAATTATGGAAAATTGTTGAATATACATGTGTGAATATTATTGAATGTGGAAACATTGTAACTTGGTTGTGATATTGGCTTGAGAAGTAATTGAGAACATGAAACAATGTGCAAGTTGCTTATTTGAACTTGTTGAAATTGTGTGTAGTACCTTATCTGCTGTTTGAAATTGTTGTGTTTTCAACTGTAAGGCGGGGTCGTGTCGCGCGCCGCGACATGGTGAAATAAGGTTTGGGTTGGGGTGATAAGGGTGGCCGAGGTAATAAGGGTGGTCAGGGGCAATAAGGATGGAAAGCGATCGAAATCGCTATTGAAAATTGATACATAAATCAATAATGTGAAATTGTGAAAGGAGACAGCAGGAGAGATTGCAACCTGTGGGGCACTGATTGCCCCTTTGTTTGACTACTTGTGCATTATGTGATTGATTGGTAATTGTTAAATTGGTTGATCGTAGGAAGTGCTTTGAGTTGAGAATTATTTGAAATGAGGAAAATGTGGAAACATGGTTGGTTGGTTTAATTAATTGTTGATGTAATTTAATGGCTTGAGTTTACTTGGGACAAAGTTTGTCCATACATACCAGTACAATTCAAGTGTACTGACGTCCCTTTTGCCGGGGCGCTACATTCGTGTCATGATTGTAGGTGGATCAGTAGCAGGCACTTCAGCTCGTCGGCAGTAGTATTCTTCTCCTTCCACTGGCCGTCTTGGTGAGCCCCTTTCTTCCTCGGGGCCTTGTGTGGTTCTTGCCACTTCGGTTTGGATTTCATTTTGGTTTTGAAAGGTATAGCCGGAGCATTGTTACCGGCAAGTATTGTATTTCCCTTTTGTATCCTAGAGGCTCTGTAGACATGTAAACTGTGGGACTCCAGTCTTATATATATAAGGTGTTATGTCGGGCGTTGTAAAAGTTGAAATCTTGTTAATGAATCACTCGTATCATTTTATTTGTTTAATGTGAAATCAATTATGATTAGTAATTTATTTGGTTAATGAGAAACAGTCATCACAGGGGTAACGCGTGGGAATGAAAGGCACCCAGGTCCGCTTGACTGGGGCAACCCGGTCAGGCGCCGGTCATGTCCCTCGATTTGGGGCGTGACAAACTTGGTATCAAAGCTTAAGGTTTTAAAGTGTCCTAGGATGTCTTGGAGCCGTGTCTAGTAGTGCCCTTCTTATAGGTGTGTTGTCGACCACATCATATAAGTAGGGGGCTACACGGACATTTAGGAATCTACCTACTTCTTTGTTAATCTATATCGTGCGGTAAAGTGCAATGTGGAGATATCTGTGTCTAATTCGTGCCTTGTTCCCAAATTTTCAGAATATGGCACCTAAGAAGAAGGCTAGACTCGGCCTTAGGGCCAACACCGGCCCAAGTGCAGCTGTTAATCATGTACCCGATGCCGTGGGAGAGAATGACCCACCAGTCCCGAATTTGCCTGGCCCATCTGTTCAAAACCCAAGTGTCCCTATTCCAGCTGCGGCAGAGGATGCCACCATTCCTCCTGCCAGTGTTCCTGACTCAGATACAGTTCCCGCTTCGGGCTCTGGTATCTCTAATGAAGAACTTAGGGGAGCCATCCATATGTTAACACAGTTAGTGGCTGCCCAGGCCCAGAGATCCCATGATGCCCCTGCATCCTCCAGCGGACAGGGAGATTCCTTTGGCTCCAGAGTCCACCAGTTCTTGCGATTGGCCCCTCCAGAATTTTCGGGTACCGATCCAGAGGCTGACCCACAGGAATTCCTTGATGAGATATACAAGACCCTCAGAGTGATGAAGGCTACAGATATAGAGGGGGTAGAGTTGGCCTCTTACAGGCTGAAGGGAGCGGCACGTTCATGGTTCGAAATGTGGGAGGATTCCCGTGAGGAAGGGAGCCCTCCGGCCAGATGGGATGAGTTCGTGGATGCATTTATGGACCACTTCTAACCTGCTGAGGCAATGGCAGCCCGTGCCACTGAGTACGAGGTTCTCAAATAGGGCAGTATGAGTGTTTGGGAGTATCACATGGAGTTCGTAAGGTTGTCCAAGTATGCTCCTCATTTAGTGTCGACCATGGATGCCCGGGTTCGACGGTCTGTTCATGTCACGACCCTAGTTCACCAATCGTGAACATGTCGTGATGGCACCCAGTCCCCACGACTAGGTAAGCCTAACACGTTGCGGAATATACAAGCTACGAACACTTAAATAAG